>CABHPQ010161722.1:0-22531 GCA_902168405.1 Peromyscus aztecus | reverse complement strand
CTATCTATCTATCTATCTATCTATCTATCTATCTATCTATCTATCTATCATCTCTCTCTCTCTATCATCTGTCTATCCATCATCCATCTATCATCTATATATCTTTAAAGGAAAATACAAGAAGTATCAAGCAGGCATAGAGAACAGAATCTTTGTGGATTGTTGGTGGAAGTGTAAAATGTTGTGACCACTATAGAAAATAGTTTGGCTCCGGGCAGTGGTGGTGCACACCTTTAGTCCCAGCACTTGGGAGACAGAGCCAGGTGGATCTCTATGAGTTCGAGGCCAGCCTGGTCTACAGAGTGAGATCCAGGACAGGCACCAAAACTACACGGAGAAATCCTGTTTCAAAAAACCAATAAATAAATAAATAAATAAATAAATAAATAAATAAATAAATAAATAAATGAAAATAGTTTGGCAATTCCACAAAAAGTTCCACATAGAGTTACTATATGACCCACCAATTCTACTCCTCAGTATATATTCAAGAGAATGAAAACTAGGGTCTTAAATAAAACCACCATAAAGGCAGTATTCACAATAGCCAAGGTGTAAAAATAACTCAAATGTCCTACAGTGAATGAACCTACCAGTGAGTTGCTATTGCAGAAGGTAGTGATTAATGCAGAGACTCATCATTGGTCAAAGTGCAGAAGCTATGTGACTGTGAGTGCTCAGTCCTAAAGGGGAACTCTCAGAAATGTTGGTAATGTAAGTGCTGCATGATAGGGAAGCAAGCTTGTGAGATGCTGGTCTCTGGACATGGCATGGCTGCTACATACTGAACTCATAGCAGCTGTGGTTAACTCCACAATATCAAGCTACTTAAAGATCTAGCATGGAGGGTGAGGGGATCCTAATGCTCCTACCCATAGTGAAAGAGCTAATGGCAACTGATGGTTGCTGAAGCAAGGTGAGTCACTTTTCTTTGGGTTGTGGGGGGTGCAGTCATTGGTTGTTGCCAATGCCCCAGTGGATGACCCCATACCCATGCATATGAGCAGCATTAACTGTACTCAATGAATTATTTAAAAGAAAAAGAGGACATAAAGTTGGGAGGGAGACATATTGGGAGAGGTGCAGGGGGAGTTGAGGGAAGGAGTATTGGGTAGACATGACCAAAATACATTGTATATTCATATGCAGATTTCAAAAAATTACTGAAGGCAAAGGCTTGGTAAATGTTCACTGAATTATTTTAAGAAAATTCTATGCAAAAAATTAGAGAATTCAATCATGTAAGGAGTGAGCAACAACTCACACTATAACTTATAATAAGTCCAAAAACATGATGTTAGTTTAAATAAAATACAACAAAACAAAAAACACCAATCACCCCCAAATATCAATCAAAACAAAACAAAATGAACAAATGAACATACACACAACTGTAAAAAACAATTATATATTGAAAGATATAGAATTGGTACAGACAGGAATTACTGTGGTGACTGCTAGGGTCTTGGAGAAGGAGAAGGAGGAGAAGGAGGAGGAGGAAGGGCACCATAACTGGAGTGGGGATGGGCACTCTTTGGGGGTGATGAGAATGTTTTAGAATTAGACAGAGGTAGTAGGCATATAACACATATGTTTCAATGGTTTCTAAACTGTTTATAATGATTAATTTTCATTTGGGAATTTCATGCCAATTAAAGAGCCATGCAGAGGAAATTAATTCTGTGAATCATCTCTGGGAATAAAATATTAAATATCCTTAGCTGTTGACAACATGACAAAAGGTAGTTTTACCTTAAATTTAATATTAAAAAATGTTTTCACCTCAGCTTCCCTGCTCAGAGGTGGCTATTTGTTCATCTATATTTTATGAAATATTTGAGACAGTGTTTTGTTATGTATCCCATACTGCCTTGAACTTATTATACAGCCTAGGGCGACATTGAATTTATGATTCTCCATCCAGTTTCTGAGATTATATAAACATAGTACCATACCAAGAAGCATTGGCTAGTTTTTAAGTGACATTGTTCAGGAGGAATGCTATGACCTATCAACATGTACACACCAATTCCTGCTGTGGAATAATCCTTTTGTATGCTGTGAGGATTTGTCTCTGTGATTGGCTTAATAAAGAAGCTGACTGGCCTGTAGCTGAACAGGACAAAGTTAGGCAGGAGAGCCAGATTAAGAATGGTAGGAGGAAGAAGGGTGGAATCTGAAGCCACCAGCTGATGCAGAGGGAGCAGGAGATGAACATGCCATGCTAATAAAGGTACCATCATGTGGCAAAGTGAAAATAAGAAATATGGGTTAATTTAAAATGTAAGAACTAGTTAGTAATAAGCCTGAGCTATGGGTCGAGCATTTATAATTAATATATAAGTCTCCATGTTGGTTATTTGGGAGCAGGCATTTGGGACTGGGAGTCTCTCATTGAGAAGAGAAACTTCCACCTACAAATGCCTAAGTCTTTGGGTCAAACATACAGTTAGGCCCTGGCAACCACTTCTCATCTGTGGTGTTGGTAACTGAAGGAACCTTCAGTTCATTTTGGAAGACCAGACTCACCCCAAGAGAAATGCATTATCCTTCTTGACCCAATGTTCTGATTTCCAGTAGCACCCAACATATCAAATCTCAACCCAAGTTCTAGAAGGGACAAACCATATAGATGTAGAAAGACTTTTCATTTTTATTTGAAATGACAAGTGAAACATAGAAACTATCTGAGTTCACTTAGACTTGTGAATTGCTCAGTAGAAGAGAAAGTAGAAAATCTGGGTCCATTTTAGACAAAGATGTACAGGAAGCATAGTATAACTCGCCTTCTCAACAAGAGACTCCAAACTCTTCCATATTTCTCAGACCTCTCAGATCGGGGGTACATTTCACATGAAATTCCAGAAGAGGGTCTATACACGAGGCAGTAGTTGTTCAATAACTAATTTAGAGCTCAACATCTTTCCTCCCCAAGCTTGTTGTCATGGGCAAGACTATGTGCCAACAACAGCCAGATGTTGTTCATCACAGGGCTGGAGCCTGCCGCTTTTCCCCCTTTGGTGGTTCACCAGAACCAGAGTCTGGCAGGTTGTAAAGCCTGGTGCACAGTCTGTTTGTTTCCATAACCTTTTAATTAAATGTTTACCTGGAGCTTCTAATTGAATTTTATGTTGCAGACAGGCAACTTCTCCTGTGCTAATGACCCTGCTACTGTGTAACATCAACACCACCATCCTTGAATGTACACATTTCTAAACTATGTGAGTCAGAAGCCAAATGGCTGGAGGAATTCTTTCTCTCTGCAGAAGTAAGAGGGGGGTCACATTTGTCAACTGGGCATAGCCCGCCTACCTATCTCAATGGAAATTGTTTTCTTATTTCTCTTCAAAATATTTATTGAATACCAAAATCTCCTTTTTCCTCTTTTCTTAGGAAAAAACACACAAACAAAAAAACTAGTTCTCAATCCAGAACAAAGACTGTCAATAGAAATATCAGAGAATTTGGGCTTAAACTTCTGACAGCATTGAGTTTTTCATATTGACAGGCTACATTATCCAAAATAACATGATGGTGTAATCAGTATTTCAATTCAGTCAGCATGAATGCAGTCCAGGTCTTTCTCTGTTCTTATCTTTTTTTATTAATGCCATGAAAAGAAAGTCATTTTTTTTTGTTTTATTTCAAATTCAACAAACCACTAATCTAAGGAAAGGGGACTCGATCTTCTTTCTCAAACCCAGGGTAACCTTGGCAGCACACAAGCCCCCATCAAAGGCAAACATGGCTGTAAATACCAATCATTTCCTATTCATAAAAGCTGCCCTTGACAGTCCAAGAAATAACAAATTACAAGTGAATAGTTCCCCAGAGCTTCCGAAGCACTTTAATCACCCTGAATCTGTTTTGATGCTGTTTCTTTGGAGGGGGATTATTAACAGCTTTGAGGAACTACAGCCCAGCTTGTGATTTCTGGGTGTTCTACCTGAGCCGAGAGTTGGAGGCAGAAAAATTCACTGTCCATTATTAATGTTATTCTGCCTCGAAGACTAAGACATTCAAGATATTTGAATGCCATCTGTTCAGAAATCCCATCTCCTTTCTTTATATTTGCACCATAAAAGGGTGCTAATGAAATGCATGGCCTGCTTTCAGGATGATGACCTACAGGCAACCACAGTTCATTCTTTCTTTTGATTCCCAGGCTCTTCATTTCCCGGGCCTAATGAGTTCTTACAGTGTTGGTGTTGGACTGGGAATACAGCAGAGGTGAAGGCATTTTGATGGAGTAGAGAATGAGCCTAAATCTGCATACGAAGGGCTATTGACCCCGACCTAGCCTGTGAGGCAAGGACTGAAGGTACAGTAGAACGAGGTCTCAGCATCCTTCAGAGATGAAGTTGTCCTCGTGGGAAGAGGCCCTTCCTAGTTACAGAATTCTTTTCTTCTAGTCCTAGTAACCCACTGTTCATACAACCAGAACCATTGCCATCACTTCCAGGCAGGTGCTGTTAAGGATGCTAAAATAGGACTAGATGATAAGGATGGAGCAGGGATTAGTCATGTGAGCAGCTCACACAATGCACAATCAAAGAGCATCCAATTGTGAAGACTCTTGAACTATATAATGAGTTTTCTATTCTGTTTTGATATAATAACAAAGTCCTTAAATGGAATTATACTTAAGACTGAGAAGAGCCAGCTGGTGGTAATGTCGTATAATTCCATCAAGAAATTCAGCTAGCTCTCTAATGTTAAAGTAGATGCTTAGGTGATTTGATTTGTATATGCTTATCTACTATTTCCAGAAAATGACAATTTCTATAATCGTTTGAAAAATAATTCCTACAGTTTCTTCCCGTGAACGAGGTTCTTTATTCCAAATCACGGTCTGACCTCAATTTTATTTTGTCATGCATATCTTATTACAGAAATGGAAAGTGAACCAGCTGGTCTATTCCAAAATTGTGTCTGTTGTCAAGTGCTGTGGTTCAAAAGATACGTTTACAAGGTAACACAGCTCTGCTACATCACTGCCTTCTGGCAGGGAGACAAGAGTTTCACCTGCAGGAAAATCAGAGCTACTTCTGCCCGAGGCACTGAATGAGAATCTGACAGTTCAAGCAGCTTCATGCTTATACTTCAAGATTGGCAGTGATTTCATTTTCATATATGGGACACATTTGGGTGCATGGGCATGAACTGTGTATGTTTGTGTATGGTATATGTGTGACATGTACATGTGTACCAGCATGCATGCATGTGTGTTGTATGTGGTGATATTCATGTCTATGTGCATGCATGTGAGTGTGTGTATTGTATGTGTGTGTGGGTGTGTATACCTGTGGAGGCCAGAGATCAACCTTAGGTATCATTCCTCAGGAGCAAGCTACCTTGTTTTATGAGACAGGGCTTCTTAATGGCCTGGAACTTGTAGAGTAGACTAGGTTGGCTGGCTGGAGAGCCCCAGGAATCAGCCTGTTTCTGCCTCCCCTGTGCTAGGCAGCACCATCACTTCTAGATTTTTAAATGTGGGTTCTGGTTGATTGAACTCAGATCCTCATGTTTATATGGCAAACACTCTACTGAGTGACTTATCACCTTCTCTGGGGAGCACTTTAGTGTTGTAGTGTAGTCAAAGAGCTAACTACAAAATTCTAGAAAGGCTTTGTCTTTCTCTTAGATTTTTCCAGAATAGTAAAGAAACACTACAGATCTAGGAATTTGTGACTCATGCAAAATTACAAGGGATATGTAATTTTGAGACCAATAGTCTGACACCGTTTTCTTTTCTAAGAAGAAAATATAAAGGATTTATTTAGGCATTATTAATAAAAATCACTGTGGCATTCATTATTCCTTATGGTTTAAATAATAATTACTGTAGGAAATTAAAATTCAACTAGACAGTGATGTTCAATATAACCACTGGTAATTGATTTCAATGTCATAAAATCTTCATTTTTACAGATCAAAAAACCTGGGATATTGGCATTTCATACAACTCAATCATTTAGCTGGATTTAGAAAAACTTTTCCACATGACTTCATAAAATATAACTGCAGCCACATTAATTTATTTCTTAATTGAATATTTAATTTATCCATGTTGCAGATTTTTTTCCCTAAAGGATATGGTTCAGTACCAAAGTCTTCAATATAAGTAACTTTATGTAGACTCTGGATATATTTGCATGACTGTACACTAGCAATTCCATTTTTTTTCCCCTCCGAGGACTAGAGGAACACTCACAAATATTAACATTTACAGGACTATTTTTGAAATTTCTATCAGTTCTGAGACATCAAGTGTAAAAGTAATAAAAAACAAAAGCTCATAGAGAGCTTCATTGTTTGATGAAGAAAAGTCCTCAAAGAGAATTTATTTAATCCTGGGACTCTTAATACTTAATTTGCTTCAGTCTATGGGCAGCCATTTTGAACACCCATGGTGTGTCTGTTGCAAGAGTGTCTATTAGTTCCTGTAGTGCTCATCACATGGAACAACATTCAAAGAACATTTTGGACCTCAAACTGAAGCCTTCTGAAAAACCCTCAATGCCTGCGGTGGAGTTCACTTAGATTAAACATGCTATTCTTTAGTTTGGTAGCAGAGGAGAGGCAATGCTAGGAAGCACAGCCATACCTTACTTGTGGGAGTAGATTCTGCCCTTAGAGTCAGAGAGAGTAGACTGTATTTTCTGAGTTAGCATGCTTTAGAGTAGAAAGAAAAAAAGAGAAACTTAGCATGCTCCCCTGGGCTCTACTATAAAGACACAAAACGCCACTCAAAAGCCACAGACAGAAGAAATCATTGCAGGGTAAGCTCCAGGGAAAGGTCGCCAGTTTTATGTTCTTTGGAAACCCACAAAGACATCAGTGTTGTGTTTTAGTCTAGTCAGACATCCTTCCAGGCTGGGACATACCAAGTGACTCATACCTAGGTACTCATGGGTCACAGGGGAAGGAAAGCCACCCTGGGGACTCTGTGCAAAGGCCTTGGCCATTTTCCAATTCCAAGAAAGCTAGGAGTGATTGTGACCAACTGAGTGGGAGGTGGAAGCTGAGTGAGGGGAATGGGGGTGGGTGAAGGATCACGCTTCTTTCATACCACTGGCTTCAACGTTTCCTCAAATCCGCAACATAAACAATCTTACTGTTGACACTGTGTTGTTAAAAAAAAAAAGCAAAACGTAATAAATTTGTGTTAAAATAAACAAGTAAAAATTCAGACCCCAAAGACAGTCACCTGTGCTGCTTTCGGTGTCTTTCGAGGTCACACTTTATACTGAAAATTCCGTTCTTGCTGAAAAAGCATGAATTTCCATTTTTCCACTAAAATACCTATACCAAGACAATACTGTTCACAAGGGGTTGTTGGTAGACTCATCAGCTGAATAGATGTCAGAGAAAGGTGATACGTTTACGGTTTATTTTTTATTATTTTTAATAAATAACATATTCAATACACAATAGAATGAGTTTCATTGTGACATCTTCATACATCACTTCATCATTACAGTTCTCTGCACTGTACATCAAATACAGTAGTAGCCCCATATCACAGGCTCCAAAGGAGGTGGCTCACAGTAGGTAAATACAGTGTGCCCACAGTGTAGTTGACCAGGGCACAGATGGTAGGAGTTGATGTATTTGGTAACAAAATTAAATTAGTTTAGTGGTAGAAGTAAAGCAGTTTTGTGTCTCTTCTACTAACAGGAGGAGTATCTGGGATAAGGAGCTTTCTGCTTGTGCAGATTCAGCTAGAATCAAGTTTGCAGGGACAGATGTACAAATGCTGTGTCACTGGTTATGAAGCAAAGATATTACACATGACTTTTTAATATCTCCTTAGAGGGATATAATAAAGAAAATGCATTAGCTTTCCAAGAAAACATATCAAATAAGGTGGATGATTCAATATATAAGAAAAATTTCCATTAATATTTTTCATAAAAAGCCTATATGTGAAGATAATTTTTCACTCAAACAGATTCACTCTTTGATGCTAATAGACTTAGCTGCTCAAATTAATTTTACATTTTGCAAAAACTGAAATATTATCTTTCTTACAATCTATGCGATTATTTTTTAATACTTCTTTGTACCCTCAAGCAATTTAAAATCTGCCAAGCAATATGTTCTTCCATAGGTAACAATCATTGGCCATCCTGAAACCTTAATTTTTATATTAAAGAAAAGTGTTAGGCTTAAGTTTATCAAGGCAACAAAATGAAACACACTTGCTTTGAAATATTGCCAGTACGTAATAAAATATTTAGAGATGATTTAACTGTTTTTAGTTTTAAGAAGTTATTTTTAATATTTTTTGTAGGTGTAGTGTGAGTAGTGAAAATTAAAGCCATTGGTAGCTCAAATATGTTGCAATCAAAATTAAAACCTACAAATTAACTACATAAAGTCACTTCTAATATACTCTGCTTATTTCAAACAAGGGTGATTATATGTCATCACCAAAGTAAGTTATTGTAAAATCATAGCAATCTCTGAAGTATTTTCAGCTCCTATTTAAACTTTATCAACATTTCACAGAGTTACAAAATTCAACACCGAATTCCATTAGACAATTCTAGAATCATGCAAAGTCTTCTACATAAATGGGAAAAAAATCAGTGAATATATTTGGCACAAAGAAAACACTATCAAATGTCTCATAATTAATAATTTTTAACCTGAAATCCTAGACTCTGACCAGTTTCCAAATTTACTTTTTGAGTTTAATGGAAGAAACAGAGACTACTTTATTTATTAAATACTCTTCAATGTAAATACAAACTTAAAACTCTAAGGGGAACCACAGCAAGGACCATGATGACAAGATATTCATAAGGTGCAATAAGTAGCATCCACATGTTGGTTGTAACCAACAGCTATCTGATTGGATTAAGATCCTTGTAATCAGAAGGAAATGATACCTGGTACTTGAAAGCTACCCAACTTCTCGGTGCTAGTGAGGACATGGATCTGAAAAGACCAGCATCATTCCTAACTATATTCCAAATCTTGTCTTTGTATCCTCAACTGAGTGCAACCCTCACTCCCTCATCAAAGAATCTCCTCTTTAAGCAAATGGAGTCGATCACAGAAAATTACAACTGATTCCCAATGCAGAGGTCAACAGATCCTGGGAAGCTGAGCCTCCCAATGGATACATCACAGCTCCTGCATATACGGCTCAGGGAACATCTCAGAAGAAGGGGCAGAAAGAGTATTAGAGCCAGAATACCAGGAAGTATTGTGAGAAACAGACTCTCCTAGATATGCTGCAGATAAATGAGACCTGAACAATGGCAGTATCAAGAGACGTGCTAAAGCAGAAGGAAAAATCTTATGGGGTCTCACCCCTAGACAAAGAACTATAGGCAATTAATGACTGCTGAGAGAGGGAGAAATAGTCTTTCTCTGGGATGAACTTCCCAATTGGTTATCCACTACAAAGTGGTGAGTCCCGAAACCATATACATACAAACAACAAAAACAGGCCCAGCAGGATGTATTTATATATTTGTGCACACACACACACACACACACACACACACATATACATATATAAAACAATAATAATCAAAGAAAAGGAGGCTATCAATTTAAGGGGGGTATGGGAGGAGTTGGAGTGAGAAAATTGGGATGGGCTGGATGGACGAAAGAGAAGGTGGAAAGTGATGTAATTATATTTTAGTTAAACATGTATTTTAAAAATTTAAAAACCCCAAGGAGATTAAACAGTGACTTCATTTACTTAATATTGTTGTGACAATTAAAAAAAAAAGTAAAGTTTTGTGGGGTTTCCAATCATAGCTGGTACATCTCCAACACAATCCCTACACTTAAGGCTCGGAAACAGGGTGCAGGAAGATTTTAAGACCCAGAAGTCTAGGACATCCATCTGCTGTGAGACTGTGTCTTCGATGCATGACATGAAGGGGCACCCGTGAAGTCTCACCAAAATGGGTGCCTGAACAAAATCAGCATAATGACAATATCAGTTGACATGGCAATTTGGACTGGGAAATTTTACATGGTCCCACCCACACATGAAGAGCTATCTATATATGGTCAATGATTGTGGAGAGAGGGAGAATCAGTATCCTCCAAGGACAGATGTCCACATATGCTGTCTAATCTCAACTGGTCAGCCCTGAACACATGACCATATTAGGAAACTAAAGATATATATATATATTACATATATGTAATATATGTATATATGTAATATATACATATATGTGTATATACATATTACATATATATGTGTGTATATGCTTGTGTATATGTACACATATACATACACAAAAGAGTAATAAAGAAGATATCATGAATTTAGGAGCGGGCATGGGAGGACTTGGAGGCAGAGATGGAGAAGCAGGAGTAATATAGATGAAATTCTCAAAATATCAAAATAATTACAAAGTAATTGCATAGAAAATTGCCATTAGCTTTGTTATAGCCTAAGTTCCATTAGCATAAGGACATATGGTAGCCTATTCTGAGGGGTCTCTTTGGTAGCTTAATATTGTTCATAACTGATCTTTTTTGTTTGTTTTGTTTTTCGAGACAAGGTTTCTCTGTAGTTTTGGTGCCTGTCCTGGATCTCACTCTGTAGACCAGGCTGGCCTCAGATTCACAAAGATTCACCTGGCTCTGTCTCCCGAGTGCTGGGATTAAAGGTGTGCACAACCGCTGCCTGGCCATAACTGATCTTCAAATGTCTTATCTAGGCTGGCAAAACGACTCAGTAGGTAACTGCACTCGCTGCCAAGCCTGACCTCTGAGTTCGATTCCCGGAAATACGCATGGTAAAAGGGGTGAACCGACTCCTTAATTTTGTCTTCTGACTTCTGTAAGTACATAGTGACTCTCCCTCTCTCTCAAAATAAATGTAAGAAAAATACGCCATATTTGTGGAATTTCCAAAATAGTGCATCTATGAAAATATACTTGAGTTTCTTTTAGTCTGATAAATTGAGCTTTTCTAAAGGAAATGATAGTAGTTTATTATAATATGAAATCTGAATTCCATGATTATAGTTCATTCCCCAGTAAAGCAACTATTAAAATGCATTGTACTTAGGATTGAGTATTCAAAGATATATTTGCAGAATAGGCAAGTAAACCATGGAATATATTACAGCCCATTTTTAGGAAACTTTATACGTTATATGCATGCATATTTGTACTTCAAATAGTGAGTGGTTTACCTATAATATATAGTTATATCATCTTACTGGAGGAATTTTATAGTGTTGGTCATGAGTAGAACTTTATGTATGGTATGTATTTTAGCTGAATTTAATATGATTAAAAATAAGTGTACTTAGAAATTACCACAGATAATCACTAAATTGCAAACAAATGTATAATTTTAAATATCGTTGAAACTTTGTTTTATACAACATTAAGGCCATGTCACTGAGAGGCACAAAGATAATTCTGGAGCAAACCAGAAAGCCAGGCTGCATGCTCTCTATGGTCCTTCGTAGCTCTAATATCATACATTCCTTTTTGACTTTCCTTAGAGATCATTGGCATATTTAATATCTACTTACTTTTTTCTGATAGAACTTCTGAGAGTTAAAGTTTGAGTTGCCAAAATTACCAAAGGAATGGAGAAAGGAAAGGTTCACCAAACATAGAGAAGTTACAGTTGAATAAGCAAAAAATTGTCACAAAGATTTGTTTGACCCCTTGTCTTCCAAAGATCTAAACATACTTATTCTTCAAGCTGTGCCACATGTTCTTAAAGAGACAGAATGGGGCTGGGGAGATGATTCATTCTGTAAGGCACTTGCTATGCATGTGTGAGGATCTGAGTCTGAAGCCTCAGAACCCACATACATCGCCAGGCATATGGCACATTCCTGTCGCCCTAGCACTGGCAAGGAGTTGGGGCAGAGAATAGAAGCCCATTTGCCAGCCAGTCTAGCTAAATTGAAGAGATTCAGGCTCTCTGAGAAATCCTGTCTCAAAAAATAAAAAAGGAGAATGATTGAAGAAAGGCATGACATCTCTCTCTCTCTCTCTCTCTCTCTCTCTCTCTCTCTCTCTCTCTCTCTCACACACACACACACACACACACACACACACACACACACATGAATGCACAAGTACATGCACCCATGCACATTCAGTAACATGCACTTACATGCACACACACATACCTGCTCTAACAAATGTGTATACACCATACATAGAACAAGATTCAGAGGATGGCTATTGATTAAAAAAAAAAAAAACCCAAAAAACAAAAAAACAACCCAGTTGTGTTTGAGTTAGATGATTTCAGAAATCTTGACCCCTAGTCTAAGGGATCTGAATTGTGGGGTATTTTGAATATGTTAGAGTGCTCAGTGAAGAGAGAAGAACACTCAAAGAAGAACACCATTTGAAGAAAGGAGGGAGAAATTAAAACATAAAATTAGTCAAGCCATAAAAAATATAATTAAGAAGTCCTCTGAGGCGTTCTGTCATGATTAGCATGAAAAGTTACAACATTTTCAATTTTAAAAGGAGGTATTCCATTACAAAATGAAAGGTAGGCCTCCCTGAGTGTTATTTCATGTAAGTCCTTTCAAAGATCACCAGAAGAGTTAGTTTAAATTAATGTGAATAAATATTTTGTAATATCTGGATGTTATGTTCAAACTGTGGAATGTAATTGGAAGACATTACCATTAATTATTAGGCTAACTCAGAAAAGGAAATGAGGAAACCATTTGCTACAATCAATTATTTGGGGGGAGCAGGTAGTGAACCTGTGTCAGAACACAGTCTAAGAATGGAGTCATATGAGGAGAATTCTGACTGCTTGTGAGAAAACTCCAAGGAAGCAAAATAAGAGTCTTGTGACCTCAGTTTCTTCAGAGCATGGAATTGCTCTTAGAATGCGCTTTTGTGCTCCACCCAAGTGTAGCAGATAGGAGTGAGTTTACTTCAGATTATTCCTTACAAGTGGCTATTGTTATCTGTTTATATGCCTCTATGGAAAAACATGTTTTTGCCATATGCAGCTTATGCATCACATGTGGCTTGTCTTTGTGATTGTATGCTTTGCTCATGTGACTCTTCTTAATCTCAGAGTATGAATTGTCTGATGCTCTGAATAAAGTTGGATGTTACATGAGACTTTAGTCTGCCTCATTTATCGCTTCCATTCCCCCAGGCCCCACCACCTCTGGAGTGGTACACAAACAGGTGCTGAATATAGCTGATATTTCACACCTCTTGAACAGGAAGCCAGGAATTTTGACAAACTCCAAACTTGCAAGAAATGACTTGACATACATTTTTGACATGTCCTTTACATAGTAGGTTCTTAATAGAATGGTATAGAGTTCTTAGACCTTAAGAACTACCCCTGGCTCATCATTAGTTTAGCACCAGCTGACTTCTCTAAGTCAGCAAGAATAACATGAATTTGGCCCACACAGGTTAAATGGTGCTAGACTCATGCCTGTATGTCAGGAATTATCTGAAATGTTAACCTGCTAACATTTTACAGATCTTCATGGAGGGACACATGCTATGGAGTGGGAATCAAACAGAATTGTTTTGTGTCTTTCAGAATATCTTTTTGAACCACTGCTTTGCCCAGGTTGCTTTAGAAATGTGCTTCTCAATGGCCGAATGTCTTGCTAGTCTAGCCCATGCCCATCATTTCCTTCATGCCAGCAGAGTCTTTCTCTGCAACCCTCACATTAGCCTGTGCTGATTAAAGGCACAATCTCCCTGAAAACATCCTGACATGTTTTAATGTATTTTCTTCTCAATTTCTGTGTAAATGAGTTGGTCACTTACGAGCCCAAGGCAGTGACCTGCTTGGTGTAGAGAGGGTTTTAGGGTTATGTTAGTGGAAATAAAAGGAACAATGGGGGGCGGGGAGAGAAAGTGTCTGTAATCAGCCTTTGATGACTAAACACAATCTTTGAGTTAAGCCAATAATTCTGAAGGTCAGCGCTGATGAGAAAAGAATATTTTGAAGTCTTACTTGCTTTCCTTCAGAATAAAACCAGTTTGGTTACTTGTCCTTGGAATTTACCATGCACTGGGACTAGAGAGACCCCAGAGTATGAGGAAGCAAGTAAAAGAAAAAAGTTGAAGACCATTCCCAAAGGTCTGTGAGGAGGGAGCAGAGAAGCTATCTTATCTGCTTGCCCTACTCCATAATCTCAATGACAAGAGTGTTGCACTGACTTGAGGGTAAGGGGTTTAATATCCTGCATACTTTGGGGCATTTGGGAAAGTGTTTTGAAGGGGTTCAGGATGTCCAGTTGGGCTGATACAGAGGGAACCCAAAGCCTCCAACAAACCTGTCAGTCTAGCTGAGCTGCTCTGTGTAGATGCCCTGGACTTCTGCGCCTCATCAATATTGACTGGCAACCCCGCAAGCCTACCTGTCCCTGTAGTCTGAATGCAGGATAACCTTGCCAGCTGGAGGACAAATGCACTCTAGCTAAACCTTAGGAGGACATATCAAGGGAAGAGGGCTAACCCACAGTTCACTGCAGGAATCTGGGACCACACACAAACTGACCTAGTTCAGGGAGGTCTCAGGAGTGTGTATCTATGACCCAGCAGGGTACTGAGAGATGCTGCCTCAAGCACCCTCCTGTGCCTAGGCAGCCTACCATGGGTGCTATAGGACAACTGATTCTTAGTCAGAACCCTTAGGGAGGTGAACCTCTGTATTTTAATTTACTTTTGTAATGGAAGAAGACCATTTACATAAGAGACTGAGAACAAGTAAGTCATCAGCAAATCCATATTCCTCTACTTGATGTAGCAAGAGTTCACAAAGATCAGATCAGCTCTAGAAACATAAGTTGTGCTTTTTTTTTTCCCTACACAATGAACAATGTGCAAATTTCAACACTCCCTATTCTCCATTTCTCCAAAGACATCTGATTTCTACACCGTGTCTTAGATCCCATCTTGCATTGTGATCATCTCCATTTTTTAAGGCTGACATTTCCTATGACCTCTTCTTTGGTATTGTAGTTTCATAAGGACAAGGCTACATTGCAGTTCTCATTATCAGTACAATACGGACTTAGTTACTAAAGTGAAGAGATTAATCACAAGGCCTCTCAAGATTCAGGACAATTTTTCATCACACTTGGTCATATTTGGATTATATGATAAATGCTATGTAGCAAAATGAATGTAATGTAATTAAAAATTTAATGTTGAAGAATTATAATATCTCTTAGTTAATGATATTGCACATGAATTTTCAAGCAACACAGAAAGGAATGTTGTACAACTATCACTCATATAATCATGTAGAAATCTGGCATGGTCATTAAATGTTGTAGATAGTTACATTGGCATTTTCTAGTATGACAAATAAGGATATTTGAAATGAGCTCACAGGCAGAGACTCGACTGCATCTGATTGCAAAGTGGAAGCCATTCATAATGGAAATAGCATGGAATAAATCATGAAATCTACATTAAAAATAGACTCTCTTACATTAAGTATTTTCTAGTTCCTTTTATAGTGAACATAAAGCCAAGCTACTTCGTCAGATTTGACCTTTCTGCATGGCTTACCTGAATAAAAAGAAAAGAATTTAAAAATAACAAAGGAAGATCTCATACCCAAACAGAGTTACAGATTAGAACCACAGCACCTTTGTACGACTGCCGCCTGAGCTAACTGGATGGAGTTAAACACACTGTGTTTGTTCACGCCTTGGTCCCCCTCCCCATCCCCACCCAACCCCCGTCAATGGAGAGGCATAAATACGTAGCCCCTGGCTCTTTCAAACCCACACCACCATATTTCATTTATGGCATGCAGTAAGGTCAAAGGCAAAGAATAAAAAGTACCCACAAGGGCTAACTTTGTCAATTTAAAATGTGGCTCACCGTCTGGCCCATTGTTAAGCAAGCTGTTCAAATAATGTCTTGGTTCACATGTCTGTGGGGCTCTGATAGGCTTCAAAGTCTCTGGGAAAGCCCATGCAAGTTTGAAATCTAACCCCCTTCACCTTGCCATCTTTTTCTCTCCCCTTTTCTGATCTCTTTAATCCAGAATCTTTAATAGAAAAATTCCACTGAAAGACTAGAAACAGCAGGCGCTCAGAATCCCATTACACGTTATTTAAAGCAACATCTGTAGTCTTTTGAACATGTCAAGAGCAACTTAGGTGACCTCTGGGGACTCTTCTTCAAACATGTCCTATTAAACACACACAAACACAAGTAAAACGTATTTTAAGGTCTGATTATAGAAAAATCCTCCCCAGAAACCAAGCTAGCGCTAAACGTTTCAGTGAAACCCTGTTCAAGAAAAACAAACAAGAGCCCCAAATCCTACCTAGATCTCTGATTCATTAATTAATGTAAGAGCAAGGTTATTTTGCTTGTTTTGGATGAGGAACATGAAGGAGCAGATTCTAGAAATATAGTTGAACCAAGTCCAGTGCTTTTAAGGAGCAACTGTGTCCACCAGAACCAATATAACCTGGATAATGTAAAAAAAGCCACATGCATGTGACTCTTCTGCTTCCTCAACCAGAAGACAACACTGATAGCATTTTCTATGTCATCTCCAGAAAGTGTAAGTGTCCACTCTCAGAAACAAAACAAAGCCACCTCTACACCACTTATGTTCTACTATGATATGTATAAGTCAGAGAGGACTTAGGTTTCCTTTTTTTCTTGTTGTTTCTTTTCTATGTCCTGCTCCAGTCATTCTTTGAAGAGAGAGATCTTAGCATTAATGTTAACATCTAGAAAAATACCAATTCCTGCCATTAGCTTGCGGAAAGAAATCCATAACCCAATGCATATGTGATTATAACTAGAGAGATAGGAGCATACTGGATTTTGTAACTTAATCAAAATGTTGTAATACAGTAGAACTTAATGATCATGGGTAGTCCCTCTAGACCCCCAATACTGTACAGATAAAGTCATTGTGTATGGGAGGAGGAGACCAGATGATGACAGAGAGAGCGTGAGAGGAACACAGCCATTATAGCAGAACAACACGCTCCCATAAGTACCAAAACCTTAAATAAAACACCTCCCTCTGGAGTTTTATGGCTTTATAATAATTGGGAGGGGAGACATTTAGAGAAGTCCAATGACAGCAGAAAGAAGTTCAAAAAAAAATAAGAAAAGAAAATCCACTTAAAAAGAATGTCTGGAAAGCAACTTTCATCAACACTTAATCAGCCGCTGGGCCTTCTTCCAGAAGTAAGAACCAAGTGAGCGACAACTCCCGACAACGATTACCCAAAACCAAAATCCCTCTAAAATAGATTTAACACACGCCAGCATCCCACTACAAAGCAACTCGTGTTCTCCACTTTGTGTTTTCATTCTCACAGGCACTTCTCATGTAGCCTTGGAGCCACACCGGGTCCCACAACAAAGCGAACACTTACCAGACAGATCAATACTCCCCGAAGCAACGAAGAAGAAACACCACTTACCTAGGAAAAGAAGAGAGAAATAGAGATTAAGATGCTGTCGTTTCAAGACAATTATAGCAGTTCTCAGATTATCTGAGTCCCTGGGCTGCTGGTATTTTCATAGTGAGCATCATTAAGGTTTTTTTTTTTGGGGGGGGGGTGGCAAAATTTAGTTTATTTGTACATGAAGGGAAGTTGGTGAGGAATAAGGAGGTTTTCCACTGTTGTATTGTCCCGAAACCCACTGTGAGTTAATTTCCCTCTAAATCAAGGTGACATGTTACCACAGGTGGTCTAAAGTAGGGGTTGTTAGCAGGAATCCGAAAGGAATGGAAATACACTTTAGCTGCTTCCAGGCAGAGGAAAAGATGGCCAGAGTCAAACCCCAGACAGGTCTGTACAATGAATCTCTGACCAGTTACCAAAGATTCTGCTTCCCTGAACCAGGACTCTCCATTCTCCGCACGCATTAGATTGGCCAAGTAGTTCCCAGGGCCAAAGTCAGAGGTTTTGAGGAAGAAGCAATAACCATAGCTTATTGCCTTCCAAGTCCTCAGATTTGCGACCATGAAATAACCACTCTTTCAGCTAACTGTTTCAAAAAATTTCAAATGACAATGATTCAAAATGTGAGTAATAATTTGTATGAGACTTCTCATTTCAGTTTCTAATTTTTTATAACGAAAAATTATGGCTCAGCTACCCACTAGGTAACAAGACAAGGCAACAGACACCGTGCACTAGAAATTAGCCCATATTTAAAACAGTGTGCAACAATGGTCTGCAGTACATAAATAACTACTTCAGTTGTCCTATTCTTATATTTATAATATGGAATAGTCTTTCTTCTAAAGCCTGAAGTCTTGTGACTATTAAAAAAGGAATTTAGAATGAAATAATGGAATAAGAAACATAGCTGGGAGCGATGTGCCACTCCCCCCCCCAAAAAAAAATGTCAAGGAAATGGTTTATAGGCCAAAGTTACTTTTGCATCTCCAAAAATATTCATAGCTGCTTCACTCATTTATTCAGGAGCTATCTATTGAATGCTTTATGTATATAAAAGTTGATCATAGACATTGCACAGATATCAACTACGTATGAAAGCAGCATCTATGTTACCAACAATCTCAAAGTTCAGGGGAAAATGGATGTTTTTGTAGATATCAAGATGGTGGAAGGGAACTGTGGACCAAAGCCTGCACCAGCATGTAAAGGAGCTCAGCCAACAGTGTGGCTGCTTACTCTTCTGCTCCCTATTGCTGTTGTGTCTGATATGGGACAGATTCTCCAGAGTGCAACTCTTACGTGCTTACAGGGACACGAAGGTTGGTATGCAGCATCTCAATGATCCCCATGCACAGGTCTTGGAGGATGGGGCCCATGTGCCTGCTCCTTTCACTTGGCCAGTACTACTCAGGTATTGCTTCTTCATATCTATAACATCTAATTCCCATCAATTCCTCTCCTACACAGCTACTAACCATCACTTTATAGGGAAGTTTCATTATTCAATGAATGACCTTTTACCAAATCCCTGACATCAGTTCCAAAGAACTCACCATCTTGGATAAATGATATTTTTGTCTGTTACTTGGCCATATGTAATTCTTTGAAGTACATTTCAGACGAGTATATGGTGTGTATTGATGCACGGGTAAATACTCTTTGGAGTATCTGGTATGTATTGATGCACGGGTAAATACTCTTTGGAGGTTACAAGTCTTTAACAATAGGAATGGTTGTTCAATATAATTTAGTTCCTGTGTCTGAGACTTGTACAGGGAAAATTCAATGGGAACAAAGAGCTAAAGATGGGAAACAGGGGTCTATAAGCTAAGGATTGCAATGACTGTCACTATCACGAGAAGCCAAGAAGAACCATGAAGCAGACTTGTCCTAGTGAGGATTTCTATTGCTGTGACAAAACACCATGACTAGAGTCATGGGAGAAAAGGGTTTATTTGCCTTACACTTCCACAGCACTGTTCATCACTGAAGGAAGTCAGGGCAGGAATAAGCAGGCCAGGAACCTGGAGGCAGGAGCTGATGCAGAGGCCATGAGAGATGTTGCTTGCTCTGGCTTGCTTGCTTATAGAACTCAAGACTACTAGACCCGGGATGACACCACCCACAATGGGATGGGCCCTACCCCATCAATCACTAATTAAGAAAATGCCTTACAGGCTTGCCTACAACCCAGTCTTATGGAGGCACTTTTTTTTTTTCCTCAATTGAGGTTCCCTCCTTTCAGATAACTCTGTCTTGTATATAAAACTATCTAGCAAGCACACTTTCAAAGCATGTCCAGGGGAACAAATCCTGTCAAGATTTTACTTTTGTATCTCTAGCTACAAGAATGGAAGGCCATCAACTTCTGCTATTTACATGCCTTTGTCTGTGGTACTTTCGTGAAGCAACTCTAGGAAATGAGCATCCCTTTGTGAAAAAAGAAAGGGAAAAACCCCTGAGAATACCCATGAGAATAGTCCGTCATTTTTACGGATGTGAATTTGTCTTAGTTTGGGTATTCTGACGACAGAGATGTTAAGGTAGGAAGGAATATGCAAGGGCTCTCTTATGATGTTCACCAAAGGATATAGTGAGGAAACAGGTGGACAGGGAGAGAGATAGGAAGCTGGGGAGAAGTGGATGACACTTCTGAGAGGTGGTAAGGCCACTAGAGAGTCTTAGTCTCTCCCTAGAAGTAGCATCCTTATCTCCACACTCGGCCAATGAGCAGCCAGAGTCAGGCTTGGATCATGACCTTTAAGGCTACTCTCCTTCTCTATCAGGTCAGCCAGATACATCCCGATGGCCTCCAAGCAATCAGATATCCAGTGCAAAGAGACAAAAGACTGAGGTTGGACTAGTAGGACCAAGTGGTTAATGCACAATGATGTGAGACTGGTTTTGACATAAGCAGAGGTTTTAGCCTCTAGTGCACATTCAGAGTGTTGGAATGGAGAGTCAGGAGTCTGTTCAGGTGAGAGGCTGCAGATGGAGATTTCTTAGCCCTTTGAACAAAAGTCTTAGTCCTAGGAGATCATGACAGATCAGAGTACAACTAGAAAGGAGGGAAAACCCCCACAAAAGACACAAGCATGATACATTGGAGAAGGGGGAGGGGCAGAAAGAGACCCCCAAATCAATGGAATTTGCAGAAGAGCATGGTGGGGGCCAGCTGAGGTGGAGCTGCAGTGTCTGGGGAGCCCAGGGAGGAGCTGGATGGGCTGGTGAAGGACTGCAGGGCCATCAGGGAAGATGAGCTCTGAGGAGGCAGGAAGCTCTTTCCACTGAGAGCATTTTATCAAGGTGACTGAACGGAAGCCTGGTCTCAAGGGAAAAAGCAATGAGTCATGGGAGATTAGGGTCAGGACCAGCAGGTGCTGGCTCTCTATTTCCTGCTTTTCTCATGATGGCAAGGACAGAGACAGGATATAAAAGATGGAAAAAGCTCAAACTAACTGGAGGAACAGCATTAGGCTTTGAAGATGAAAACGGAAACTTACTAGCAAATAAAATAATGTTATAGCTCCTACTGTGTCCTCTAATCCTAACTTATCTACAAGATGTTAAGGTTTCTGTTCTGGAATTTGTATTCCCAACTAGATGAAGCAATAGACAGATGCATCTGTGGGATTTAAGCCTCTCTGTACTTCGAAGTTATGCTATTTCCATTGACCACGCCTCCCCCTTTCACCAGACAAGAGAATCGATCTCCAACTGATTGTAATCAGGAGGAGAGAGCAGTCCAGTGTTCCTTCTTTCTTCCCCCTAATTGGGAATTCTCGGAGCAAGCCCGTTAGCATGCCATGGTTACCAGTCTATGACTGTAGCTGCAGATTTTCCACAGGGAGCTTTTAGCCAACAACTAACAGATCAATGCCTGTGCTTTGTAGGAGATGAGGTGTTCCCATAGCCACCACACTGACCTCTGCATTGCTCACAGTTGGAGGGACTTCCCTACAGTCCCAACCCTCTGCCTACTCTTTGCTGATCATGGCAAGGTTAATAGGAAGCTATGCAAAGCATTTAGTCACACAGACATCGCCATGGCTAAAGATCAAGTCAAACGGTCATGTGACTATGTCCTGTTTACATTTGCTTTTATTTCACATTTTCTCAGGAATCTAATAGTGCTCAGATGAGACTCAGGGCAAGAACGATCCTTTTCAAATGAGAAACTCCTGAACCCAGAGCAATTTCGTCCTGGTTTTCGTTATCACTCCTATCAGTAAATACCACACATCAGTAAATGTCCCCACTAAGAAAACTACATACATGTGAATGTGTGCACATGCACACACACAATCAATTGATTTGAGCTTGTTATGTTGCATTCCAAGGTACCGTGTTTACGTCAGTTAATACCTTTCAGAAATATTTTATTTTTTGTTTCGTAGGTTTTTACGCTGAAGTAACATTCTCGGTAGGTTGCTTTGTATTGCAAACTAAATGAACTGAATCACAACAACCACCAGGCTAAAACCAAGTAGACTGTTTTGAAGTGTTCATGTGGTTAACGTCCCTATGTTTTTCGCTCACAAATGCTAATTTTCTATGAAAGGACCGGATAGCGCGTACCTCAAATGACTCTATTTCAGTATGAGTTATTCCAGTGCTTGTGTGCTGAGATGAAATCGAAGCTGACAAAGGCTGCCACGCTATTAACTCACGACTTACTGTTACACAGGCAGGCATGTTTGGAATTCCAGTGCCAGCAAGGGCTCTAGCTACCCAGAGCCAAGCCCTCCAGAGGGGAAATCTGCCAGAGCCCTTTTAACCACATGCCTGTAGGAATTTGTGCACTTAATTAAATGCACAGACCAAGCAAGCAGCAGAGGGGGTGTTTATTCACACACATGTCACGGGATCAGCAGATGGCATTGCATTAGAGACTGAAATTCCCTGACAGCATGCTACACACCTTGCAGAACACATCGGACCCAGGTAGCTAGTGCCTCTAATATTTTTTATATAGGAAGAGGAAAATAACATACATAACTGTAAGTGGGAGGAAAAGCCTGTATGATGTTTCAGTCACCAAATTTTCAAAAAATAGTTTGCAGACATCAGCAGAGCAAGGCGTGCAAAAAAATGTTTTGGCAAAAATGTGAGTAATCCTA
>CABHPQ010161721.1:27721-38350 GCA_902168405.1 Peromyscus aztecus | reverse complement strand
ACAAAGGCATTAGCAATTGAACACAGGACCTCATACATGCTAAACATGTGTCCTACATCTGAACTCCATACATCATTTATTTAAATAAATAAACATAAATAAACAGCCCTTTATTTCTGTCCTACCGTATTTCAGCTCCCTAAAAATATTATAGTGTGTGCGCACTACTCTATCTCTAGGATTCTTTTTTTTTTTTTTGGTTTTTAGAGACAGGGTTTCTCTGTGTAGCTTTGACCTTTCCTGGAACTTGCTTTGGAGACCAGACTGGCCCCGAACTCACAGAGATCCGCCTGCCTCTGCCTCCCACGTGCTGGGATTAAAGGTGTGCACCACCACCGCCCGGCTATCTCTAGGATTCTTACTCAGTTATTGAAACATCATTTATGTAGGCAGCAAATACCTGTCAAACATTCATTTTCCTTGTAGTATGTTAAAGTCACAAGAAAGATAACATTCTGATACCTCCAACAATTCCACATAAAAATGTGGCAATGAGAAAATGTGAAGAGAAAGAAAACACAGTTCACTTTGAAAACTAAATGGCCAGTTTAGAGAGAGGGTACAAAGTACTTCAGGAAATGAAGGCAAGAGACCAAATGAAGCTTTGCAGCACCAGATTTCCTCTTCAACATATTTATAGCGCCAGACAAGGGCATTTCCACCCCCGGGGGCAAGGCTGAGAATGGTTTATTTAGCAGTGCTCTCTTTCAGAATTGGGAATGATCACTTCAAAATGAAGCTTGGCAGATTGCCCCACGACCTTCGTTTCTATCAAGCACAAAGCTTGTGTTTTCTATTGATCAGCATTGTGTTCAAAGCTGGTGTTTTCTATTGATTACCATTATTTTTCATTTAGTTCCTATCTAACCACAATTAATATAGACAAGTTTTAATTTCAATATTTGGAAGTAGATGACAAAAACGTCCTCAGAAAGCTAGTTTGGGAATTTCCCCACTTGAACAATACAGAGTGGTGTTTGATTTCAAAGTTATTTAAGCATACACAATTACATTCATGTTTTAGGTCCCTATAAAGTGACTTCTAGGAATCAGCTTCTCTTAGGTCTGAAATAAAGACAGTTGTTTAGGATGTCAACCTGACACTCCTATGGGGGAAAATGATTGTTTAAGGGTGTGGGTATATGTATGCTCCAGCAAACATGTGCAGTCTGCTTCATTGGGGGCAGATCACCATCAACTTAGTGTCACAGCTGCTCACACATTTGATTAATTTACATAAAATAAATATATATTAGGGCTGGTATCAAATTTTTCCCAGGAGCCTGTCCTGAGAAGATTTCTCCCAGAGTCCTGGGGAAGATGCTACAGCCAGCATGGGGTGATATGAGGGAAAAGAATCTATGTGCACCGTGCTCTTTCATCCTCTGAGATTAAATTCTATCTACACAGCTTTATTTTTATTCTTTTTTTGGTTTTTTCGAGACAGGGTTTCTCTGTGTAGCTTTGCGCCTTTCCTGGAACTCACTTGGTAGCCCAGGCTAGCCTCGAACTCACAGAGATCCGCCTGCCTCTACCTCCCAAGTGCTGGGATTAAAGGTGTGCGCCACCATCGCCCGGCGTATTTCTATTCTTATATTTAGCTCCTCTCTGTCCCTTCTCTTCCTGAGTTCTCTCTGCATGGCTTCAGTTCTGTTCTCACACTCAATTCCTCTCTGTCCCTTCTCCTCCAGTCCTCTCATAGCCCTAACTAAGCTCTTTTGCTTTTGATCTCATCTTTGTCCTCAGTTCCTCCATCTACTCTCATTCCTTCCTTTCCTACTCACCTCACCCTACCATCTACGAAAACTCTGCCTTGTTCTTTTTTTTTCCGAGACAGGGTTTCCCTGTGTAGCTTTGCACCTTTCCTGGAACTCACTTGGTAGCCCAGGCTGGCCTCGAACTCACAGAGATCTGACTGGCTCTGCCTGGGATTAAAGGCGTGCGCTACCACTGCCCAGCTCTTGTTCTTTCTTCTGTGGCCACATGACTCTGCCTGGAGCTAGGAATTCTGTCTCAATCCTCCTTCACCTGATATGTAAAAATCCCTTTTGTTCTGAGTCAATTGTTCTGCAATGCCATTAGGCCTGAGAGAGGAAGAAAAGTCTGAGATTCATTTGCACAAGAAACAAAGCTATGCATCTACATATTCACCTGTCTCCTAGGCTAGAAGACAGATGTTGTCTCTGTAGGGGTGTTACCTAGTTCAGAGAAGCTTATTCTGTTTGCCATTATGGCCTAGGAGTATATGAGCACACAAGAAATTGATAGTAAGAAGCAGCTGATATATTAAAAGCCAAATAACATCAAATTTTCCTTGATATTTGACTTCTCCTCCAGAAGGATTCCTTGATCTTTTTAGGTATAGCTTTACCATATACAGCTGAATCTCTTTTTCATACTCTTGTGGCCTTAGGAGGCTGGCACAGGGTTCAGCAGATAAAGGTGCCTGCTACCAAAGCTGAAGACCTGAGTTTGAAACTCAGATCCCACATGGTGAGAAGGAGAAAATTAATTCATGCACTTTGTTTGCACACACACACACACACACACACACACACACAGAGAGAGAGAGAGAGAGAAATGTAATAAAAATGTAAATGTACATGTTAATTCAACATCTGTTGCTGCAAATAATTTGATAATAAATAGAAAGAAATTATTGAGAAAAAAAGTACTGAGGCTCTAAATAAAATCTTTCAAGGAAGAAAAGTGAATATCTATACAAGAGCTGACTAGCTGACAGTGTAACATGTAGACACAAAGCCAACCCCCTTATGGACTAGAAAGCCCTTCTGGGAATAGGATTGTGAGGCAGCAAAGTAAGGAAGTTGATGAATGTTCGTGGGAAGCAGTCCTCAGCATAAAGGTCAACAATAAACAAGGACTGTAGTTTGGGAGTGGGTGAGAGAGACAAAGGCTGTAGTCAGAAGAAAGGCTTGGATGGAGTAGAGAGTGAGCCACACGTAGGAGGCCGCAGGGTCAGAAATGTATGCAGATGCCAACTGAACCCAGCTTATATGGGGGATCCATAGAAAAAAGATGAAAATAGGAATGTATTAAAACAAGGGAGAATTTGCTGGAGCAGATAATCTGTGGTAAGAGCAGGAGGGAGAAGTGAGCTGGTGGATGAGCTGAGAAATATGTCAAAATATGAACTGTGCACTTGGAATGAAGCAGTTAGAGCTATAATCTTTTTGCCTATGAACATACCTTCAGGTGTCATAACTACAGTGTGAGGCTGGTGCTGTAGCTCAGTGGCAGGGTCTGTGCTTAGCACACAAGACACACACTTGATTCCATCATTGTTATAGATGACCATCAGGCAAACGATATCATTTCCACTAACACATTTGTTCATATGAAATGAATGTTATAGTGTTTATGTCACATCATTGCTCCAGAAAATTAATTATATGTGGAAGACAATGTCCAGAAGAAAAAAGTGAGATTTCAGCTAACGATTGTTAGGGAAGAAACAACTGCTATACGTGAATGGGAACAGCTATTGGTGCAACATACAGACACAAAGCAAGGACACTAAAGACTCACAGACTCTTATCTAGACTCTCAGGGTGTCTCTCTAATGGAAGAAGTATGCATGCTACAGCCCCAAAAGATAAAGTTCACATCATAGTCAGTTGGTGCCTTCCTGTTGGACAGCAATGGCCACAATCTGAGCTCTGCCTTATCTTTCTCTGGCTCTGTGTTTCCATCTTAAACATTTTTCTTGTGATTTATTTTTTTCCTTGTAGTCAATTTAGATTCTGAGAGTAACAGGACTGATCAATAAAGACCTTAATGATGAGTGACTGAAACAGGTAAGCAATGGTGGGTCTTCCTGGATAGATCTTTGCCCAATGATGGTGTCTGTTTGTGGTGTTGAGGCTGAGTACTATATAGAAGCAATTATCTTTTGGAAATCACACTACTCCATTAGAGTGGTGATAGCAGTAATAACTTGTTTGGACCACCCCACAGAACAAGAGCTGAGATGATCATCAACCAGTCCATACCTTGACCAGGAATGTTTAATTATCCATATCTCTTGCCTCAATTCTTTCTCCATTGAAATTTCTGTCAAGGGCTGGTGAGGTGGCTCCATGGGTAGGGGCCCTTGCCACCCAGCTTGACGAGTTCAATCTTCCACATGGTGAATGGAAAGAACCAAATCCTACAATTTGTTCTCTGACCTCCATGCTGGTGCCATGGATTCCAGCAGTGATATACGTGAACATCAAATGAATAAGTACAATACATTTCTGTCAGTACTCTGAAGCTTATGTGAGGACACCACAAATGGATATGGGATCACCATGCCCCTTTAACTGTACATCTTCCCATTGGGCATGTTAACTCAATCTCCGTTCTGTGCCTTCCACAATACTTGTCTCTTTAATCTATGTACTTATTAAGTGGATGGATGACTCTAGTCTTTTGGGCCTCCCACTACTGACTTTTGCCCTAAAACTCTTGGTATGGGGAAGCAACTTTGATAAGCTAAGCTAGGGGAAGTTGAGCCACTCACAATAATATGTCCCCCAAATGAGAGAAATTAGTGAATGGTCCCATGTATCTACAGAAATCACCTTTATTCCAAGGACATTTTCTTACCTTCACGTGTTGGCCAATACTAGCTGATTTCTGCTCTATTTAGTGAGAGGGAGAAGCCAGCATTTTAATTACCAGTCTTTAGAGCAGTGGTTCTCATCCTGTGGGTCTTGGGGTTGCATATCAAATAGCTTGCATATTAGATATTTACATTACGATTCATAACAGTAGCAAAATTACAGTTATGAAGTAGCAATGAAATAAGTTTATAGTTGAGATCACCACAACATGAGGAACTGTATTAAAGGTTCGCAGCATTAGGAAGGTTGAGGACCACTGATTTAGAGTGTGGCCACCTGGTAAGTACTTTCTCCACCAGTCATGTCAAACCTCACTTTTGTCCCTTGTCTATGAACTCTGGTATGATCCCATTTAATGCTGGGTTTTTTTTTTTGTTGTTGTTGCTGTTGTTTGTTGTTGTTGTTTGTTTCTTATTCTTTGGTTCTTTGGCTCTTTGGGGTCGGTGTAGACTTAGGTGATACGGTTTTGATGAGGAGACGAATTCTTATTAGAACTAAGGTCAATTTCTTCTTTAACTTTTATTTATTTAATTTTATGTGTATGCATATGTGCATGAACGCACACCATGTGCATGCAGGAACCTGTGGAAGTCAGAAGAGGGCATCAGATCCCCTATAGCTGGAGTTATAGATGAGCTGCTGTGTGGATTCCAGGAACCAAAACTGGGTCCTCTGCAAGAGCAGTAAGTCCTCTTAACCACTGAGCTATCTACCTCTCCAGCCCTTCTTATTTCTTTTGTGCTTCAGTTATCTCAGGAAGTATTGGGCTTAGGTAATTTAATTTGTTTTCAGGCAGAGAATCATGAAATTCTATGGGCCAAATGTAAAAAGAACTGAGGTCTACATCAAGAAGCCGGGGTGTTCAGGAGGTCACTATTGCAAGTTGTATGGCCGTGGAAATTAACTGTGCTATCAGGAAGTCCTTAGGGGGAATTCTAGGTGACTAGCCTAATTATAGCTATGAGCTGACAACTAAGGAAAAGATGGTATATTATAGTACTACTATGGAGCCTAAATATGCACTAGATGAAAAGGAGAGGTAGCCTCTGGGTAGGTTATTCGATTCTATATTATTTTACAGCTAGAATTATTTTGTCAAAATTCAGAAATGTATGTGTGGGGTATCATATGCTCAATGTTTTATGAGTTGTACATACTAAAGGTTGTTCTAAGGAAGGGGCTAAATTGACATAACAAAAGTCCCAGACATCAGTGCTAAAATCCCTGCTGAGTGACAACAGGGATATTGAAACTGAGTAAAGACTATTGCCAATGACTTTGAACTACATTTCCTCTTTTCCCAGTAGGTCCTCCATCCCCTTTTGATATCAAAGGAGATGTTAGATCATCAAGAGAGATTATTTCTTTGATGTGTCAGTGACACTGAAGCAGTCTCTCCATTTAAGGTCCATCAAGGGATCCAACATAGGATACTCACCCTAGAGGAGCAGGGCAATTGCCACTGAGATGGAATATGACAGGAGAGCCTAAGTGATAAGATACTGATCCTTCACATTATCAATACTTGTGGGGTCCATGGGCACATATCCAGACCAGCAAGATGAAAGCCCTTGAGTTTCTGGCCAAGATCCACCACAATGTGACCAGTGCCTTCCCATCCTTGTATCAAGAGATTTTGAGAGATGGAGAGAGAACCTGAGCCAGATTTGCAGCTATACTTCTTGTTGGTGTCATGGCCATTGCACAGTCCAGGGGCAATTCCAGCCACTCCTCCAAATGCTGCTGAAGTTTAAAAGGCTTGCCTCCTCTCACTTTTGAAGAGACCATTCAATGAACTAGTAGGGGGCAGAAGTAGAAAAAAACAACACATCTCCTATTTGTGCTCTTGTTCTACATGAATGACTTTGGATTTATTGTAATTCACTTTTTTTTTTCTCACTCAAGGGACCTAGGGGCAGGAAACTTTCTCAGCTAATCACCACAGTCTTTAAAATTTCTAATGACCTGGAAGATGAGAAGGTTGAGCTGAGCAAGCTATCGTCTTTATTCATGGTCAACACCTAGACCCGGAACTACTGGGAAATTGATGAGGCCCTCAGGGAAAAATCATTATGTATATTATAATAGAATGGTCATTGGAAAAGTAATTGCCCCACATGCACAAACAAACAGAGGCTTGATAAGTAGCCAGAGCATCAGATAGCAGGAGTAGAGGATGACTTTACTAGGGACTAAAGGTGCTCCAACCATTATTTCTTCATAGACGACCTGGGAACAGCTGATAATAGGATACAAGACAATAAGCTCTTGGTCAACACAAGCCCCAAAAGGCTAAATGAATTGTGCTTATCTCTAGGAGCATCAGGAAATCCCTGAACATGCTTTTTTTTTTTTTTTTTTTTTTTTCCAGCCTTGGAGTGCAGCCTAAGCCGATAAACATTTAATTTGGAACTTTCCAAAGAACACACACCAAAATGTTCAGTTTCACTTTTAGGTGTAGATTTAATTATACAAACTTAATGCTCACATATCCCTTCCAGAAAGGTAGCAAATGCAAGTAAAAGTGACGTAATTTCAAGGCTCCTTTTCTCTGTAACCATATGGATTAGGTGGGCTCCTGCAGCACATCAGAACTGATAGAATATGTATGTTTTTATTCTTAAAGGAATTTTCATCCAGCTGGTTAGTCTATGAATAATAAGAAGCTGGACACTTGTGCAGTCCAGTGCTGAAAACCTGGACGTCCCCTGGAGAATACAGTTATTGACTCCTTGTTGGAAACGTAAACAAGTTGAACTCTCATGTCAGTAGAAAATCATAGGAGCACAGATGCCTTCACTTAGAAGAAAAGGTAGATACATTCAGACTGCTTTTTCCCTGGATTCCTCATTTATCTGGGTCGCCCATGGAAAGGGAACTGCCCACACTGAAGGCAGATCTTTCCCTCCCAGCCCCACAGGACAGTCCTCTTTGGAAATGTTATGAACTTACAGGTGTGTTTCATCAACCATGGTTCTCTCTCTCCCTCTTTTACGTGTGTGTGTGTGTGTGTGTATGATATGCATGTGTGGAAGCATGTTAGCATGAGTGTGAGGGCTCATGTGCGTGTACAATGTTGCCAGGAGTTTTCTTTAGATGGTCTTCCACTTGATTCTGTGAGGCCAGGTCTCTCTATCAAACTCCAAGCTCACCAATATGGCCAGTCTCACTAGTCAGCTTGCCCTGGGGATTCATTCCCATGTCACCTTCTTCTGAGACTGGAATTTTAGGCAAGCTGCTATCTATGCTCCCTGGGAATTCATATGGATTTTATGATTCCAAACGATGGTCCTCTTGCATGGGTGGCAAGCACTTTAATTGTGAGCCATCTTCTCAGCCCAGTACGAGATATCTCTGAATCCAGTCAAGCTGACATCCAAGGCCAAGTATCACCACACAGTAAGCCTCTGAAATACACCAAATTGTCAAACCAGCAATTTAGCCTGATGGAACTCTAGGAGGAACTGAGAGTCTGTGACTATTAAAGTTCGTTTTTTCTCTTTTTTTATTATTAAGAAATTTTCCATTCATTTTACATACCAACCACAGATCCTCCTCTCCGTCCTCCTCCTGCCCCCCCCCCAGCTCTCTCCCCCAACCCACCCCCCATTCCCACCTCCTACAAGACAAGACTTCCCATGGGGAGTCTGTGGCTAGAGTTTTCCTGCCTGGCCCACGGTCAGGATAAATCTCTTTCACCTGCCAGTCCCACAGCCGCTCAGACCCAACCAAGTAAACACACAGACTTATATTGCTTAAAAACTGTATGGCCGTGGCAGGCTTCTTGCTAACTGTCCTTATAGCTTAAATTAATCCATTTCCATAAATCTATACCTTGCCACATGGCTCGTGGCTTACCGGCATCTTTACATGCTGCTTGTCCTGGTGGCGGCTGGCAGAGACTCCCTCCGCCTTCCTGTTCTTTTAATTCTCTCTGTTAGTCCCGCCTATACTTCCTGCCTAGCCACTGGCCAATCAGTGTTTTATTAGCAACACATTTGCCATACTGAACATCCCACAGCAGGAGTCAGCAGAGCCTGGTATATTTAGTTGAGGCAGGTTTAAGCCTCTCCCCCTGTATCAAGGCTATGCAAGGTGTCCCACCTTGGTAGTGGGCTCCAAAAAGCCTGCTCATGCACCAGGGACGGATCCTGATCCCACTTCCAGGGGTCCCTAAACAGTTCAAGCTAAACAACTGTCTTGACATTGAAGTCCTTTTAGAAGATAAATCAACCCCTACTTAACACAATACTCTTCCAAGTGTGAAGTACTCAATTAAGCCTAGCCCCTGATTCTAATACTTTTGAAGCTAATTTTACCCAGTCTTTGCAGTGCCTTATCTTTATACTGTTCTGAACACATCAACAGCAGAGTGTAAATGGTTCACTGTCCTCATTCTGAAAATGCTTTCTTTTGCATTTCCCTAGAAAGTGAGTCATCGTTATTTTTTTGCCTTCAAATGAACAGACTCCAAGTCAAAATCCATCTTAACACAGTTTGGAAGTATTATACAGATTCATACATTTACATATGATCTTAGGAGACATATTGGGTAAAGATTTCAGAAGGCTGCAATTAAGTCAGGGGACCCTTCTACAATATGTAAATGGCTGATCATTAGCCCAATTTATGAGTTTTTACTAGAAAACACCATTCAGACTCTTAGTCACTTTACTGGATGTGTCTTCTTCTATAAACACAAATTTGTGAAGAATAAGTTGTTTGAGATTACAGTTACAGCAAAGTCAATAAAACTCAACGAGTGACTAGAAAACCGGTTATTGCCAACACTGTGGTCTCTAGGATCTTCAAACAGTGTGGGCTTTCTGGGAATGGCAGACTACTGCAGGGTATAGCCATTTAACGAGGAAAATAAGAATACCTCTTCATGAGACTTTACACAAGACAGCTTTTTTTTCTAAAACAAATAAACAAAAAACCTATTAGTGTATATTGGTTACACATAATAGTGGGTTCCATCATGACATTTTCTTAGGTAGTATATTTTGATGACATTCACCCCTTATTACTCTCTGTTTTCTCAATCTCACTCATGGTGATTGCCTTCCACTTTTACAGAGATTTTGAGGATTCAATTTGCCCAATAGAACATTGAACTGCCTTAATTTATATTATTATTATTATTATTATTATTATTATTATTATTATTATATTGTATACTTGAGATAAGGTCTCACTACTTTGCAGCTTGGGCTTGACTGAAACTCAGTATGTAGCTCATGATGGCTGTATACATGGCCTTGATCTCATGGTCATTTTTTTTGTCTCACCTGGAATTACAAGCATGTACCCCTGATTGACATTTGCTTTGGGGTTGCCTTACATTGAAAACATTTAAACTGTATATACATGAGTGACAAAGATCTATGCTGGGAGTTCTTATTCAGTTGCTGAGTGAAGTTTCTCACCTTGTAACTTATTTCTGAAATCAGTTATATCAAGTGGTCAAGGGATGGCCTCCTTGTATCCAGTCAGTACCAGCTGTTTTGTGATGTGCTAAAGCAAGCTAAAAACAAAAACTACCACTTGAACAACCTATTGCTGTGTACATGACACATCAAGCTTGAAATCTCTTTGAACCAAATTGAAGGTACTGACTTAATACCAGGGAGCTGGGCAAATCAGTCCATCTTGTTCAAGCACTTCATTTGACCTTTCAAAGAACTCCAGCTTTAAACCTAGCTACTTTCGGATGCCCACAGGAACTGGGCTCTTATTGTGTACAATGAATGTGTGCCATCCTTGATGCCATCTTTTAGCACTAGCTGGGGCTGACGGACCAGCTATTTGACCATGAAGACTGAGAGCTCTTCCTGGATGAAAATGACTTCAGGCTGGCAAGATGGCTCATGGGACAAAGTTGGGGTTCCTGCTACTGAGCCTTCTGGGGACCTACATAGTAGAAGGAGAGAACTGACTTCCACAGATTTTCTTCTCTCTCTCTCTCTCTCTCTCTCTCTCTCTCTCTCTCTCTCTCTCT
>CABHPQ010161721.1:0-25660 GCA_902168405.1 Peromyscus aztecus | reverse complement strand
CTCTGCCTCCCGAGTGCTGGGATTAAAGGCGTGTGCCACCACTGCCTAGCCAGGATAGCTAACTTTCAAAAAAGTTCAACTAGAAAAAAATAGCAGCCCTATGCATTGAAAAAACTAAATGATACTCATGGAACTTTCTGAATGATGGATTGGACCCCACCTCCAAGAAATGTGTTGTGTGAGTACTATCCATGTGTATCCATGTGGCTTAGCTTGTAAAATAAGCCCAGTATGGTAGAGGCATATTCAGTACCAAGGGGGATTGCTGTGGGCTTACGGAAGCTGTGAGTGGTCCAGTTTGCCATTGAGTTGGCTCAGTAAATGTACCTAGAGTCCCCATTCCTTCCAGGATGAGTTGCTTCTCATTTGTCAGTGGTCCCCATGACCAGGATTCTGTAAAAAGTCAGACATGGCTTGAAGAGAGCTTGTTGGTAGTTCCACTCCACAGCTGTCATGACTTCAGGAGCTGTTGTCACTGGGTTGAAATTATAGGTAGATGCGCTAGGAAACACACAGCAGCCACTTTGAATAAAACCTGACAGAATTTCCTCCTTTCCCGTGATCAGACAACACAAACTTGTGAAGTGGTTGCCCCAAACCAGATGGCCTTCCATGTTTTGACTGCTGTCCACAGGACAGCTTGTGCTCATGTTAAGAAGTGTTGAGTTTCTATTACCAATCATTCAAAAGATCTAACTGAAGCAGTGAAGGACCTACTTAAGCACACAGCTGCTGTTGATGTCCCTGAGGAATGGATCCTTTCAGTAACCAGCTAAAGCCAGTCTCTATTGAGTTGAAGTTCGTATGTTTAGTACTGTTATTTTCCTTTTACTTCTCCTGTTTGGGTGCACTTAATTTACTGTATTCATACCAGTATGTAAGTGCCTCTTTCAGTCTCTGGAAAAAGCATAAGAAATTATATTTTCTGATCCTGCTAAGGCCTTCCATTTCAAGTTTTCTACAGCAGCTCCCATCAGTGGGGAACAGTTTCTGAATAAAATGGCCTTTGGGTCCTAACCTCTATAGAAATGTTATGGTGACGGGGCAGTGGAAATTGTAAGAAAAGCACCCATCCATCCATCACTGGATTAGCTTCACTTTGCCTCTGGATCTCTGTTTTTGCTCCTTCCCCAGGAACTACGTGACATGTTTAATTTTGTTTATGGACTTTATTGGATTAAGAAATACCTATGGTACTAGTGAGGCACAAGTTTGGATATGTTCAGGAGAGTGTTTCTAGAGAAAATTAATTGAGAGGGCAAGTCTTGAACATGGGTTACGGCACCTGCTCTAGTTTGCTTTATTATTGCTGGGTTAAACACCATGACCAAAAGCATCTTAGGGGAGGAAGGGGTTTGTTACAGCTTATACTTCCAGATCATAATCTACCATTGAGAAAGGCAAGGTTAGAGCTTACACATGTACAAACTGAAGCAGAAAGCATGGAAGAATGCTGCTTACTGGCTAGTTTCCTGGCTTGGTCAACTATCTCTCACATACAGCCCAGGTCCACCTGCCCAGATGTGGTGCCACTCACAGAGAGTGTGGCCCTTACATATCAAACATCAGTCAAGACAATCTCTTGCAGACATTGCTACGGGGTCAACCAGAGGGAGGCAATTTTTCAGTTGAGGTTTCCTCCTCCCAGGTAACTCTAGGTTGTATCAAGCTGACAATAAAACTAACCAGGACACCATCTTATGACTGTAGTACTGGAACGTATAGAGAGGGAAACAAAAACTGAGCCAAGTGCCAGAATTCTCTGCCCCCTTATTCATCCAGATGTTGAGCAGGCATCCTCATGGTTCACTATGCCTTTCCTGCCATGATGGACTCTACCATCAGATTTGAGGTAAAATAAAATTCTTCCCTTATATTGCTTCTTGTTAAGTATTTGGTCTCAGCATTAAGAAGTAGAACTAACTCAGAAATTTGTTGCCAAGAAGTGGGGTTATGGCTGCCATAAACCTGACCACGTGGTCCACAGGTCTTCAGAACTTATTTGTGGGAGTCGTTTGAAAAAGGTGTGGACTTGTGGGCTACAGGTGCCCTCAAATGTTCTAAACAGAATTTAATGGGCCATTCTGCTGGGAGTATGGAAGCTGCTAGAACAGTAGATTCTCTGTGTCTTGGTATCCACTATTCAACGTTTCCTCATACCTGTTCCTTTTAAGGGTCCTAGCCTGTAGTAACTGCTACTCCACCCTCAATTTCAGTGAGATGAAGGGTTTTAGATTCCATCTGTGTAAGGTAATGCTTTACTTGTTACTCAGTGCCGGCTTATTTCTCTTAACACAATGACCTATAGTTTCAAACATTGTTGCAAATGCAAGACAAATCCTTTTCATGAGTATAGGTACCACATTTCAAAAATAATTTTCACTCTTTTATAACAATATTTTGTCAAACATCTGGCAAATGCTAAAACCTAGGTTTTAATTCAAGGTTCTCAAACTTAGAATTTATATCACATGAACATTAAAAAAGAAAGTATCAATGATAAATGAAATAATTTAGAGCAGTCTTCATAATTGAAAAGGATAATAAAAAATTTAAAAAGTAAAATCCACCCTAGGAGAAAACACTTCCCATTTTATAAATGAAAATGAGTTAATATGTGAAAAACGTTTCATAAAAATTAAAAAAGTAAGAAATACATACATGAATACATATGATAAAATGACTGAAAACTATTTTTTCAGAAGATGGCACAGGAAAAATGGTCAATGTCAGTGGTTCTCAGGAAAATGTGATATATACTCACATGGAAATAAATAAGGATGGATGTTTATAAGAAACAGGTCTCAGTGGGTGAACAATCAGATGGTTCAAATATGCCATTGACATTTCCTAGTAAATTTGGAATCTTCCTTAATATACAGGACAGCATATTTTTCAATGCGTAAAATGTTTATGAAACATTGACATCTGGGGACAAAACAAGAGTGATAGTGTTCTGCATTATAAACTCAACAATTCAAACCCCGGAAGGAATGGGACAACTGACTAAATGAAATGATTTATAGCATCAGACAGAAGCTTGTGTTCAACATACCGAGACAAAGAAATGTTTTTTTGGAAACCTCTTCAGGAATCATAATAGCACCAGAAGTTACAGAAATCTCAACTGAAGGAAAACCAAGTGGAGTAATCATTCTTGATGCTGAATGACATCTCTAGGAAAACAAATGAGATGTCTGCTCATGCCAAATAGAGATGAAGTCAGCAGGCCAATGAAAGATTCCATCACATTGCACGTGGCAAACGGATGCTAATATTGGTTTACTCACAGGATCATGGGAACTCACAGGTAGCTGTATGACTGTAAAGTCCCACCCCCAGGCTTTTTAAGAACCTCATAGAATTCAGCACTATTTGCAGTTGGCAGGATGGAGTGGGGATTCAAATCTCAGTAGAGGATCTTATGAGTCTCATACGTTCCCTGCTTCTCTCTAAGAGGGAATGTCAACAACCTCATTATTATCATCACCTTAGACATAACTACCTACTGTAATGTCCTGATGACTTTGCTGCCATGACTGTGGGCTATCTGAAGCCCAGAGTAACTAGCTACAGTACAGTGCACCCCTCTGCCTCCCTCCCTCCTGCTTTTACAGTCTGCCTCCTGTTTTACAGAGTTCCCTGAGCCTTGTAGGGGATGTCTTCTATATTTACTTCCACTCTTCTGGGAACTGGACCACTTTGCCAGCAACAGACACTTACCTTAGAACAATAGGAACTCTGATTAAAAGGGCAACCCCAATAGTGAGGGAGCGACCCAAGGCAAAGACATCCTTAGCATCCAAATGTTCTGTTTCATGTGTTGCTTTGACCATCTGAGTGTACTAGTAATGTGTGCACCATTATTGAGTATGCAAGTATAGCATACTTTCCTATGGAATGCATATGTCCCAGCATGAGTGGCTCCATTTCCTAGACTGTTCTGTTTTGTAGTCCTACATTTCTCATTTGAAAAGTTTCCCAATTAATCAAGAATATACTAGTGCATAGAGAGGCTGAAGCAGGTGGATTACCATAAGTTCAAGGCTATCCTAGTCTCTATAATAAGTTCAAGAACAGCCTAGGGTACAGAATATCAAGCAAGCAAGCAAACAAACAAATAATATAGGAATATACTACTGTAGATGTTGTCTAATGTTCTTATGATTAAAATTCATCCAAATCCTCACTTGCAGAAAAGCATCTTAAGTGGTACCCTGAAATGAAGAGATACTTAGGGATTACCCTACCAAACTGGGACAGAAGGCAAGTTATTGGAAGATTATAAATATGATCTTGTAGAAAGAAATGTCTTATTGTGTATCTGCCTATCCACTTATGTGATAAATATGACCATCAGTGGGCCTAACACAGACACCCAGTACCTGCAGGTGAGACATATCCATGCTAAGCAATGCATTCTGTTTCATTGTCCATTTAATGTCTCACATCTATCTAGTACTGAAGCAGCTCTGGAGTGCCAGCTACCCCCTATGCCTATGAAATGAGGTTGTGGTTTGGTTTCTCAAGACATAGGGTAATGTGTATGCTGGTATTATACATGTTAATACACAACAGACCATGGTGTGCATAGGCTGGATTTATTTTTATGTTCACTTAAAACAGCCAGGGCCTCCTTTTTGGACTGAGTCCCAAAGCAGATAAACTAATGCACATATTACCTAGTGGGAGACCCCATTATGCATCAGGTGACCCCCAGAAATCACTTTAATCTTGGGGCTAGGGAAAAGTGTAATATAGTCAGATCACACATACTTAACCTGAGAGGGACAGTTCCAAGAACAGTTTAACTGGTTAATAGTCTCTTCAGTAACTACCACCCACATGTAATCCACTCTTCAGCTGCAGATGATAGTCAGTGATCTGCAGGCATAAGTTTAGAGAGAGGTTTCACAGACACATCACGTCTCTCTAACAGAACAATAGCAGTAGTTTCCTAGTGGGGAATATGATCAGTCATAGGTTACAGTATCAAACTTGAGTTTTCTCCTGTAGCCTTAAGTGTTTGGTTGCATCCATAACAGGTGAGCCCATATTTCACAAGCAGGCACATTTGCTTATCATGATTAGCATAACATATGAAGGCCATAGTTAAAGAGGAATGTACTGATGACAGTTAGTCCCCAGTAGCTTCCCGAGGGACCTCTTGGCAGGGAGGAAGAGCCAAGCTCAGTCTCTGCTTTATTTCTCATATTCTGAGGTCAGAGTACGTGATGTCTTGAGCATTAGGGATCTACCATTTATTCTGGAATGTAACCAACAGCCCGGGGGGTGGGGGGTGGGGCAGCCTGTGTGGTATATGGGGCTTTGGAGGCCTCCTTGACCAACAACTTATAGCGACAAAACTTATCCTTCCTTCTGGATTCTTTTATTCAGTAACTTGTGGTGTCTGGGAGTGTCTTTTTTCTAACCATTCAGGGCGACTTCTCCATTTAAACTCTTTAGCAGTCCAGATTTTTATCAGTCAACCCAGCCCATTGTATGTGGCTTTGTCTCATCCCAATTCTGAGCATGTATGTGAAATGAATGTCCTTGTCACTGTCAATTTGGGGGTGGGGGTGGAGAATAGGACCCATATTATAACATCGAGTTAGGTAATACCCTTGATGTTGGTTTCACCCATTGCTGAATTACATGAAAATGCTTTCAAAGGTCCTTTAGAAGTGCCCACAGAGATGAAGGAACACTTGTACCTTTTACTGACAGGTATAGGACTTATGTAGTCTCCTTGCCAGACTCATATAGGACAGACCAATTTGCATTCTCCCCACAATGTGGCACTGAATCCTCAATAATTTGATTGGAAATTATCATCACGTGTTCGGACAGCGGTTAGAAAGTCAAACTATTTCACCAGAGTACCAGTGGCTTTAGCTATTTTTCAGCCTGTGGTCTCTGCCGCCTAGCCAGACTTTATAGGAACGCAATGAGCACCCTCTAGTGGTAGTTGCATGCAAATGTCTTTATCTGCTTTCTTTCTTTTTTCTTTTTTACTTTTTTCTTTTCTCTGCTTTTCTATTCTCTCTCTATTTCTCTCTCTCTCCTCTCTCTCTCCGTCTCTATCTTTGTGAACTTTTTTAAAAACTGAAAATAGATTCTTCTCTCATACAACACATCCCAACCCGTTTCCCCTCCCTCCATTCCTCCTAGCTGTCCCCCTCCTCTCTTCCTAGACCCATCCCTCCCGGGCCCCCCCTCCCCCGTTTCCTCTTCAGAAAAGAGCAGGACTCCAAGAGACAGCAGCCAGACAGAAAAAGAAATTTCTAAGGAGACAACTTTCTGATTTCCGGGACTCAGTGGGTCTCCACAAGTACTGGGGGCTCTGATCCTTGTTGAATCATGTTATGCATTTCCTTTCACCTCTGTTGTCCCCACAGTAGCTGACCCAGCACCCAACAGTTCTACTTTCTCACTGGGATATCTATAAAGTCAGGCTCTTCAATATAACTGTCAGTGCTCACAGACCAAGTGACATGAGTTATTGTTCTCTGTTCTCAACTTGGCCAATGGTAGAGCTTTCCTTTTCCTCTCTCCAGGCATATAGGAACAGCTGCTTGTCCCTATATAGTGCCCCTACTGTGCTACCAGGGTACCAGGACACAATGGGTAGTGTCCTTTTCAGCACTCTGTCTTGTGTGGCTGTTGGTTTAATTACTGCGAGAGGCTTCATGGCTTGAAAGGACACTAGTTCCAGCACAGCATTCATGGCATCCATAACAAGGCCTGGAGGCATCACACTGCATTGCTGTAAATGTGTATAGCACTTTTGTGGTTCACTTGTGACACTACAGAGCAAAGCTTCACCAAAAGCTTCTTAATCCACCCTTTTTATTGGATAAGCTGTTTTTACTGTTACTGAGATGGGATCAATGATAGAGCCCATCTGTCTCTGCCCTTTATAGATGACTAGCTGTTGCTGTTCATGTACTGTATAAAGAACTTGCATCCCTATCCATGCTCAGGACTAAAACCTCATTGGAATGGTTAGCTCACTTTCTGCCACAGCCTGCACACGTAGCTCTGAGCTTTTAGTAACTCCCAGAATAAAGGAAACCGAAGTCCTCGAGCACAAACCTGTGGAGCCAGTCAAACATCTCAAGCCTTTTCTCTCTTCCAGTTCCAAGTGGTACCCTGTCTCAAAAACCAAGTTTTAGAAAGGACAGGCAACTTGAGCAAAGTGGGGTATGAAAACACTGCAGAACTCCCCAAACACCCAGAGACCTTTTGCATTAACAAGCGAAGCCTGTTGTAGGTTTCAGGAGATAGCAGGTGACACTCATCAACTGACTGCTAGAATCCCTGGGGAATAACCTAGGAATGGTTGGAAAGCAGCCTTCCAGTTTCAGGAGCAAAGAAAGAGTAATTTAGAAGGCTGCAAAGAGAGGCGGAGGTGGGGGGGTGGGGGTGGGGGTGGGGCGCAGAGAGCCTGGTTCCTTGTGGGGTGGGTTCAGCAACACGTGTTGGGCGAGCGCAGATGCAGAGAGCAGTAACTAAGGCTAAAGGCAGAGAAAGTCTCAGCAAATATGCATGGTTACATTCAGGAAAAGAAAACTGAAGAGAATAGAACGGGAGGAAGAGAGAAAACCCATCTACCCCCGAGATGTAACCCCATTGCCAGTCCACCATGCCCAGGGATGCTTTAGTGGCTTCTGTCCTCTTCCTCCTCCCACCCACTTCTTGTTTTGCTGTTGTTGTTTTTGTTTTTGAGAAGTAGAGATGAGATGGTGGTGGCAGTTGCCAGCCTGCTAGAAATAGAATCCAGGGCTTTCTCTGGGGGTGTTTTTGGTTTTTGTTCAACATCTAGTTTTTTTTTTTGCCTCAAACTGCCAGTGCTTCAGGCACTGCAGGTGTGTTCTACTATGTCCCCGCCCCTGCCGCTGGGGTGGACAGTCTGAGGTATACTACAAACCTCCTAGACGCATACATGTTCAGGGTGTGAGGCTGTGTGAAAGAGCAGGTCAGGCCACAGAAGAACACATGTGGTTGATTTTCCTTCAGCAGAAGTGAAAAGCAGAACGGCCAGGCCCAGGGACAGCTGTGGAGCTGTTTGTTCGTTCAGGGGTCATAAGGTCCTTTTCCATTCATAAGAACAAGTTCTAGGGACGAGTTTCATAGATGTCCTAGAGTCGACCGGATGTTGAGTGAGCTGTGCTCTAGTCTGCTTTCCTTTGGTGTGATGAACACTATGACCCAAAGCAACTCTGGGGAGAAAAGGCTTCATTTGGCTCTCAGGTTACAGTTCATCATGGAGGGGAAGCAAAGGCAGACACCGAAGCAGAGAGGATGGAGAAACACTGCTCACCGGAGCACCGTAAAATAGCAACTACAGTTGTCCCACCACTGCGAGGCTGAGGACCCCGTAGTGGTTTCATCTTAAGACTGGGAGCCCCAGCATTTGGAGTATTCTCATGGTGACCGTCTCACAATGAAGAGGATGACAAACCCATAGTTGCTCAGTCCTCACAGCAGGTGCTTTGGCAGTCCAACCCAGTGCCCCAAACCAGGAAGGTTCCTGGTGAGGCGCTGGTCATTGGTGGGAAACGGAAGCCTGGTAATGTTGGTTCTGATATCAGCTAAGGAATAATCATCAGCAGCAACAGTGTAAATGAGTTCAGAGGGAAGGCCAAGCAAGCAAAGGCATACCCCTTTCAATCTGGGCTGCTACAAGAAGGTGTCATCCATACTAGGGGTTGGTCTTCCCTCATCACTTAAGGTAATCACAGCAGTTCTTCAGGTAGGTGCCACTCAGCTGATTCTAATTTGTCACAAATTGCATGTAATTTCTAAGGTAAAACGAGACAGATTTTTGGCATGATCCATCTGGATGCAGGTCCCCTACCCACTTCCAAGGCCCATCCTACCTGGTTAGCTGGGCCAAACCCCATGCACAACACACCTTCATCGTCTTCCTTTGATCTCTCCCATAAGGAGTCATTGTCATATTCAAGATCAAATGCAGGGGTCAGAATGAAAATCAATCTGAAGAGAGAGAAAGAGGATTGGGGAGAGAGAAGAACTGACAGTGTTGGGAGGAGGACCACGATGGGAGACATGTTTATAATTTCTCATAGTGTTATGTTATGGGAAAAGTTAGGGAAGCAAGGGGTTTGCATAAATAGTCCAAATATTACACTGATTTTTTTCCTGAGAAGCCTAGGGTCATATGGTGAGATTTCCAAGGGTTCTGCAATCAGTGATGCTAATATGCTTGGTCCAGTGAATGGCTGTCTTAATCTAAATCCTAACTCATACACATTGCTTTGATGTGCTTTCGCCACCAGTAACGGATTTTTGAAGAAACTCCGTTAATAGCTATTTAAAATTCATAAGCTTAGTAGTTGCAGAAACTAAACACTAGGTGGCACTCACTTACCTTAACATACTTTGCAGTGTGTGGTGAGCATGTGTACGTTTATTTATTTATTTTTTGAAAACTGGGTCAGAAAGATCGTTAATCCTGTGAGTTTTCAGAAATTATGCACATGTAAGGGTTTCTATGAATGTCCAGTAAGAACTTCAAAGGATCATCATCAGCAGTTTGATTTGAAACAATTGAGAAAAGGGGAGGACAAGAAAACATCATGAAAAAAAAAAAAGAGTACCCACGATTGCCAAATGGAAGAGTTATAGACAAGAGATTCAGGAAGGAAATGCTCCAGCTCAATGATAAAGTACTTGCCTTGCTCACACAAGGACTCCCCAGATTCAGGTTACCCAGAACACACATGAAGCCTGACATGGTAACACACATATGTAATTCCAGAACTCCTACATCTAGTTGTGAGGTAGAGACTGCAGGCTCCCTGGACGGCCCTTGTTCATAGATGGTCATATCATAAGCACAGGTGAAGAACAAGAAACATTACTTCAAACAACATGGGAGGTGAGAAATGACACCCAAGGTTGTCCTTGGTCTTCCAACACATATGGGTACTGTGGCACTTCACACACACACACACACACACACACACACACACACACACACACACACACACACAGTGTCACAGCAGGCACTCTCTTGTTTTCTGACATTAAAAGTTCTTTCAACTCACTAGAGGTGATTTTGGTCACAGCAGTTGACAGGGAAGTGGGAAAGAGGGGGGCATTTTTTTCTTCTCTCATATATTACATCCTGGCCTCAGTTTCCCCTCCCTTCACTCTTCCCAACCTTCCCTTCTCACCCAGATCCACTTCTCTCTGTTTCCTTTTAGGAAAGAGCGGGCCTTTCAGGCGTATCAGCTGAACATGGCATAACACTATGCAACAAAACTAGGCACAGACCCTTATACTGAGGGTGGACGAGGCAACCCGGGAGGAGGAAAAGACCTCTTCAGTCTCTGTGAACTCCGATGAGCCCTGCTTAATTGATTCTGTGGGCTGTGTTCTTGCAATATCGTTGACCCCTCCAGTTCCTACAATCCTTCCTCCTCCTCTTCTGTGGGACTCCTGAGCTCTGCCTAGTGTTTGACTGTGGGTCTCCGAATCTGCTCCCACCAGTTGCTGGATGACACCTCTCTGATGACGATTGTGCTAGACATCGATCTATGAATATAGCAGAATATCATTAGGAATCGTTGATTTTTTTTTTTTTGGCCAGTCTTGTTTGTTTCTATCCTGGGTCTCTGGGCTGTCCAGCCTCTGGTTCTTGGCCGTCTGGGCAGTGTCAGGAGTGAGCTCCCTTTCATGGCAGGTGTTGTGGGATATTTGAATACTGTATAAAAATGTATTGCTGTTACTGGTGTAATAAAAAGCTGAGCAGCCAAGAGCTAGGCAGAAGGTATAGGTGGGACTTCAGGGCAGAGAGAGAACTCTAGGAAGAAGAAGGCAGAGGAGGCATGAGCAGTATGGAGAGATGAGTTAATGAGCCATGAGACAGAATATAGATTAAAATTAATGCATTAATTTAAGTTATAAGAGCTAGTGGGACAAGCCTTAGCTAAGCCTGGGATTTCATAGTTAATAAGAAGTTTCTCTGTGTCATTATTTGGGATCTGGCTTGTGAGACAGCGAAAGACTCATTACACATGGCACCCAACATCTGACCATGTATATCCACATAAGGCCTAAGAAAGCTAAAAAAAATTTGGAACATGGAGTCAAATGCGACTTCCTAGTGATTGAGGTCTCTCAGGTAGGTTCAGAGTACAGAGACTGCCTGAAGTATGGAGCCAGCTGCCAGTGCCATTTGCCAGCACCATGTGCTAAGCTGAGCTGTGCTGGTGGGGTGGCTGACATAGCAGTTTAAGATTTGTCAGAGAATGTGGTCAGAGAACACTGCAGATGCTTAGCAAAGCCAAGCCCAGACACAGAGAAGCTATAAAAAGTTACAGTTTGGTTTAAAATGTGCTTAGATACTAAAGAAAGAAAAGAAAATGGGTATAGATAGTCATAGAAAAAATAGGCAGTTTAAAAATAATAAGTATTATTATTATTATTATTATTGTTATTATTATCTCTTTAAAGAGAGAGTAAAGTAATAAAAAGTAATCCACATAAAGATTGGAAATATACAGGGTGTCTGGATCCTTCATGGTGCTTTGTTGACTTTGAATTTTTTAAATGCTAATGTACAAAAAACAATAGCTGCTGACAGATTATTGTATTATAGAAAGTGCTAAGTTAAACCAACCTATATATTCTAAGAATGTCTTAACTTCAAATTGGAAGTCAGAAAATATGTTGCAGTGAGGGAGAAGTTATGCCTTTATTTCCACAGGGAACAAAAAGATATGGTTCTCTTCAAAATTCATAAAGATCAGGTTTAACTAGGGAGCCCTTCTGAGGATCTTGGCTGCAGACATGAGGAAAAAAGTCAAGGAAAACTACAGGACTGATGGTGTATATGCTGATTCCTTTGCATGGGAACAGCTGTGAGACTGCATGAGACATGATAAATCTTGTTGGCTACAGAGTCCTCACAACTTATTATTATATACCATCCTTTCATATGGCATGGATAGAGGTTTGTTTATACAGTCTAAATGGACTTATAGAGTTAACAGATGACTTTTACCTGCTCAAACATAGAACAAAAACTCATCTTTAACTGACTTGTGCACACTATACATTCTGTATTAGTGTTAATGCAGATACATATGTTACCTTTAAAAGTTTGTGTGTTTTCAGAAAGAAAAAATGGGACTAAACACCAATAAAGACAAGTAGCCCAGATGATCCAGCCTCTTAGATGCCTCTGTTATGATTTTCTCAAAATTGTGCATCCAGAACAACTTCAAGGCTGCTACTTGAGATGGTCCAGCCTCATAGACTATCCAGCCAGAATTTCAGATAAGCCTTGCACTTTACCATCACACCAAGACTGGACAACAGCTAGTTCTCCCAGGACTTAATTATTATCCAGATTTTCTCAGGTTTCCCTAGAGATGTCATTGCCTCCAGACAACAGAAAGCAGTCTAGAGAACACGATGCCCACATTCCCAAGAGGTGAAGTGGTAGTTTTTGTTTATTGGTGGGATATGGATTTTTGTCATCATTGAGGGGGGTTGGTTACAAGTTGTTATTCGTCATGGTCAGGAAAAAAGCTGAATAGAAGAGATTAGGTTCAGGAATCTCTTTCTGAAGGGAAAGGGGGGGATACAGAATAGAAATGATGGGGTAGAAGGGTGGATTGTTGAGTCTACCTTTGAACAACCATATTTTACATTGGTATGGATTTTTGTATATTGATACAAATTTAAGGTTATTTTTGTTATACTATATATGTTTTTATTCTTGTTTATGATATTGTACCTATGAAGCTCATTTAAAAATGTATAGCTCTTGTCCTTGAAATCTATTTAGGATAATTAAGAAATACAGGTTAGTAGTTAGTCATCTATAATAATCACACTTTTAGTCATGTTAAATATGTTTTCAAGGTCAGATATATTTTTAAATAGGTAGATGGTTTCTAAAATCTTCAAAGACTTACAGAATGTGACATTTAAAATGTTTCAATGACATAAGGCTTTTCATGACAGTGAGACATATCTGCTCCTGGCAGCAACAATTTACTTCAAAAAAGGATGATGGGTATCAAAGAAACTCCATATGGAGTTTGCTTTCTATGTAGCAAAACTAGCCATTTGGGCAAGAAACTGCCCTTGCCTCAACTGCTGACAGTATGCTATCCAAATTGGACAAGCAGGACACAAAAGAAATTTTGCCAATACAAGATAGAGCAGTCTTTCCAAATTCTTGCTTCATAGAAAAGTATTTAAGATATTTTAAGCCTGTAGGTTGAAGATGGATGCCCCAATGTTGTTGAGGAATCTTGGATGACTATCCAGGCAGCCAGATGTCTTTGTCATATCTATAGTTTTGGAACTTGTTTGCTCTACACTTCCTGTTTACTCAGATAATAGTATATCCTTCTTGGGTCTGTAGTGGAGTTGAAAATGAGATAGTTATAGTTACAGTTTTCCTTGTTACCAAATTCAGAAAAGAAACTCACAAAAGAAATTTAAAAGTGTATAATGTTTAGAGACATAAAAGGTTAAATTGTTTAAGAAAATGTTTTGAGTTCTAAAAAGATAGTTTTGTGTTGGTAATATAAGTTAGGATAGGATGTACATTAGGTACAAAACTTTGGACCTATCAAGATAAGATAGATAGTAATTTCTCCAAATTTGCCAAATACAAATGGACTGGACACTGTGAATGTAATTCTTATTTGATTGTCCTTATTGTGTATAATTTTATGGTGTTAGAGTTAAAAGTTTTTGTTTTTATTTAGACAAAAGGGGGAAATGTTGTGGGATATTTGTATGCTTTGTGAAAATGTATTGTTGTTGTCGGTGTAATAAAAAACTGAATGGCCAGTAGCTAGGCTAGAGGTATAAGCAGTATTTTAGGGCAGAGAGAGAACTCTGGGAAGAAGAAGGTGGAGTTGCCAGCCAGATGTGGAGGAAGCACCATGAGCAGTATGGAGAGATGAGGTAACAAGCCATGAGACAGAGAGTAGATGAAACTAAATGGGTTAATCTAAGTTATAAGAGCTAGTGGGACAAGCCTAAGCTAAGGCTGAGATTTCATAATTAGTAAGAAGTCTCTCGGTGTCATTATTTGGGAGCTGTCTGGTGAGACAGAGAGTCATCACAGGCAAGGGCCTAGTGTTAGACCAGTCATTAGTTGGTCACTCCCACAAGTTTTGCACCACCATTACCCCAGCATGTCTTGCAAGCGGCACAGATTGTAGGTTGAAGGTTTTGTGGCTAAGTCAATGTCCCATCCCACTCCTGGATGCCTTGCCTGGTTATAGAAGATGGTCAGTTCAGGCTCCACATCCTCCTTACTAGGAGTCTTCTCTAGGGTCACTTTCATAGATTCCAGAAAGTTTCCATTGTACTAGGTTTCCACATCACCAACAGAGGTACTTTTTTTTTTTTTTTTTTTTGTAGGAGAACTACATTTCCATAGGATTTTTTGTTTATTATTTAATTGCTTTTTTTTTTTTTTTGGTTTTTCGAGACAGGGTTTCTCTGTGTAGCTTTGCGCCTTTCCTGGAACTCGCTTGGGAGACCAGGCTGGCCTCAAACTCACAGAGATCCACCTGCCTCTGCCTCCTGAGTGCTGGGATTAAAGGCGTGCGCCACCACCGCCCGGCTCAGCACTTTTATTCTAAACATTTATTTTTTATTTTGTGTGTACCATATGTGTGCCTGAAGCCCCTAGAGGCCAGAAAAGGGTGTCAGATCCCTGGGTCTGGAGTGAGAGACAGTTCTAAGCCATGTGGGTGCCGGGGACCAAACACAGGTCCTCTGCTAGAGCAACAAGTGCTGTTAATCACAGAGCCATCTCCATATGCCCTATAACTTGTTTTGCCTGCCCTGCCCACTTCTTTCTGCTGGCCCCATAACACTTCTTCTTGCTGATCAGCTGCTTCCTTCCCAGAGTCTCCTTTTCTGCACACATGTCACATATATTCCATTACTCTTTCTTGTCCTCTCCCTTAAGAGCTCTCCCTCTACCACAGTCCCCTTTCTGCTTCTGTGTCCTATACATGTGCACACATAATACACATATTTATGATCATATGCATTTATATACATTTAAATTTAGATTTTTGAATGTGAGAGAAAATATTTTTAATCCTTTGGGGTCTGGTGTATTCTGGTAAACATTTATTTCCATTCATTTTCCTGACAATGTCATTATTTCAGTCTTTGTAACAGTAAAATTCTATGGTATATAAATGAGTTGCTCAGTTACAAAAGCAGCTTAAGGAAGGAAGGATGTATTTTGCTCATGGTTTGTAGGCACAGTACATCATAGCAGATAAGGCTTGGCAGTGACAGCATGGAGTTGTCTTAGTCACACTGTATTCATAGTCAGGAAGCAGAGAGAGATGGATGCTGGTGTTCAGTTCTCTCCCCCATTTATCCCCTTTCATTCAGTTTGGGATGATAGCCCATAAGATGGTACTGGACACTTCCAAGGTGTGTCTCCTTCTTTGGTTAAGCCTCTTGGGAAGTCCTTTCACAGAGGGCATGCCTAGAGGTGATTCCAAACTAGTCAGATTGAGCATGAAGAATACCCATCACAGAATATTTACTTCATTTTCTTTATCCATTTATTTGCTAATGGACCCTTCTAGGCTGGTTTCAAATCTAGGCATTTGTCCATAATGCAGCAATAAATGTGGATGGGCAAGTACTCTATGCTGATGTCCATGTCCTTACAGTTCTTTAGATTTACACTCAAGCATGGTAGAGATGGGTCATATGGTAGTACCAGTGTATAACAGTTTCTTTCCCATTTTCTTGCCAGAATTTGTGTCTGTTTTCTTGATGACAACCCTTCTGAACAGGGTGAAATGGAATCTCAGAGAAGTCTTTTGTGTTTATCAGAATGCTCCAATAGTTTTGAAATATTTATTGTCCATTTGTCCTTTTCCCCTTAAGAAATGTCTATTAAATTCAGCAGTCCATCTTTAAAAAGATTTCTCTATTTTTATTTTACGTATGTAAGTATTTGCCTGCATGTATGTCTATGTAACATGTGCATGCCTGGTGCTTCCATGGGCATGGAAGCCAAAGAGTGTGTTGGATCCCCTAGAATTGGAGTTATAGACAGTTGTGAGCTGCCCTGCGGGTCCTGGTAATTAAGTTCCTGGTCCTCTTAAAGAATAATAAGTGCTCTTAACCACTGAGCCATCTGTCCAGATATTTAATATTTGGAGTTTTCTATAGATTCTAGATATTAATCCCCTGCCCAATGTATTGTTGATAAGGATTTCCCTGGTCTCTGTAGTCTGTTCTTCACTTAATTATTTCCTTTATGGTGTAGATGCTTTATAAATTGGTGCAATCCTATTTAGGAGTCATTTTCTGTGTTATTGGAGACTGTTTGCAAAAATCCTCACATAAGTTTCTATCTTGAAATGTTTTTGTCCTCTTATTGGTTTCCGACTTATATTAAGGTTTGTGGTTCATTTTACATTGACATTTTTTCTGAAAGGTGAGATAGATGGATCTAGATTCATTTTTCAACACACAGACATCTACTTTTTCTTAGTATCAGTTCCTAAAGATACTGCCTTGTTTCTCAAAGTATGTTTTCCATACCTTTGTGGTTTACAGTATTTATATTTTGGAACTAGGGCTGTTAATAACTAAGAGACAAGAAGAGGGAATTGTGGATGAAGAAGAAAAAGGGAAGAGAGGAGGAACAAGGGGGAAAGCATATAGGTTAGAGGAATTAAAAGAGGACAGAGTAGAACAAGAAAGAAGAGCCATTACAATCTCTCTTCCCCTCTTCTGCAGTGTTGCCTGAGCCTTAGGTATGGGAGTGTTTTGTAGATATGACAATGGAGACTGGGCTCCACAACTCTGCATTTTGATTGGTTGTGATTTTCTGCAGTGGTCTCTGTCTGTTGCAAAGAGAAGTTTCCTTGATAAGGATGAAGATTACACTGTTCTCTGGGTATAAGGGCAAAGGTTTATAGATTGCTGTTAGGAATTATGCTGGTTTAGTAAATTAGTGGTTGTAGGTTCTCCTGCAATGACCATGACTTCACTAGCACTGAGTGGTAGCATGTAACAAAATTGCAAATGTATAATTTTTTTTTTAATCTAACATCTATACTTCTTCTGGGACAGGAAAACAACCTTAAACACAACATGTAAACCATATGTTAAGAACATTTTGCTGTATCTTATATATAATATAAAACAAGACATTGTATATATGTATATTAAATATATGTAATATCTATGTTAAAGTCATTTATAGAAATATGTTGCATAGCCTATTAGTTTCCTTATTGCTGTAACAAAATATCCGAATAAATAGAGTTAAGGAGGGAAGAGTTGATTCTGGCACACTCTGTATAGTTCATCTTGGTGGGGAAGGCATGGTCATAGAAAGATTAGGGGACTGGTCATACTGTGTCTGTGGTCAAGAAGCATAGAGAGATGAACGCTGGTGTTCCACTTCTTTCTCCTTTGCCTTTAGTGAAGGATCCAAGTGCATGGGATGATGCCACCACCATTTACAGTTGGTCTCCCCCTGTCAGTTAAACATCTCAGAGAATATCCACACAGTCGTGCCCAGAGTTTGTTTCCTAGGTGATCATAAATCCATCCAAGTTGTAAATGGCTATTAAACATTACACACACACACACACACACACACACACACACACACACACACACACAAAACTTTATAGGTATTTATTCTCAACCACGTAATTGCCCAAACCCAACTGAACAAGGATGGCACCAATGGGCATGTAAAGTGGATGGAGAAAAGTCCACGAGGCCTCAATCCTGCACAAAGAACTATAGACAACTGAGGAAAGCTACGAGTGTGAAAGGGAAGAACACACCAATTAGTTATCCAGTTCCAAATGGTCAGCTCTGAAAACATACATACAAGTAACATTATAAGGACTTAGCAGATTATATTCAGGAATATACATGTATACATACATATATAGATATGTGTATCAACAATTAGTGAAAAAAGAGGCCATGAATTTGAAGGAGAGTAGGGAGAGGTATATTGAGGGAAGGAAAGTGAGAAATGTAATTATATTGTAATTTCAAAAATAAGTACAAAACATATTTATTCTATCATTATTATATTAAGTTGAGATAATTTAAATACTCAGGAAGTAAATGGGTGTATCCGTAAAATATAGTATGAAATCACTTCCAAAGGGGTGAAGTTGCAGTGTACTGGCGACCTCCCAATTACAGGATAGCTACAGTGCTTAGTTTTTCCTTAGGTGAACTCTCTGCTAAGGCCTGCAGCATGACTGGGCTGCAAAGCTTCCTGGCACAGTGGCACTCCATTTGCTTACCACCAAAAAGACTAACTATTATATTATGCTTTTTATTCCCAGTGCATGAGAGCTAAAACATTGGGTCCTCAAATCTATTTGGATCTTACTAATGGATTAACTATGGACATTCACATTCCATCAACATTTCAGAAAACTTTTCCTGAAAAGAGAGAGGGGGTAAATATTTTGTGCATACCATAAGGTCTCTGCTGTAGTCTTAAGTCTTTAATTGATAATCAATTAATGGGCATGGCTATAATCCTGTGAAACTTTGTTCACAGGAGTTAGAGGTATACTCAGATCAGTGATAGACTCACTGCCTACCCATTACCAGGCTCTGGGTTTGAAAACTAGTACTGCAGGACAGAAAGATTTAATATTATTTTTCTAACTGAAATGTTGCCTGATATGATGAATGTTTTAAACCGACTCAAAACAATAGGAAACAAAAACATAATAATTTGGGTTATAATTATTACTTTTTATTGAAAATAATTTTCCTAAACAATATATTCCGATCATGGTTTCCTTGCCCCCAACTCCTCCCACATTCTGCACACCTCCTCCACCACCTAACTCCACACCATTTTTCTCTCTCATAATTACTTTAAAAATCAGAGACTCATTATGTAGCCCTGACTGGCCTGGAACTCACAGAGATCTGCCTGCTTCTGCCTTCTGAGTGCCGGTTTTAAAAGCATGCACCATCATATCCAGCCATAAGAGTGCTCTCACACAAACTTAACAATATCTACCACATCACATAGCAATATAATCACAGTGAGCCACTGCTGATTATGTGGTCCAGTGTTGACCAAAACGCCATGTTCCATGATGACTTTTTAGGCTGAAAACAAAATGTTACTTCAAAGCTAGGTTGATTAGCTATGAAACTATTAATGAACCTAATTAAATATTTATAGAATATTTTAATGTAGCCTCAGCCCTGAGAAGGAGCCAATTATGTGGGGAGATGACGTCTAAAGTAAAAGAAAAAAAGAATTATTTTGTTTCACAGTACTATGTGTGGAAGAACTGTTTTGTTCTTTGATAAATTTAGCTGCCATTCATTCAATTAAAAGTTGAGAAATTCATGAAGGAGAAAAGACCTTGCGTATTAATAGACTTCTTTTTTCTAAGAGCCCCTTTGAAGGCTCTGTTCTTAATTAAGCTTTTAGACTTTTGTCCCCAATGGTATTGGTCCAAAAACTTAATGAAATGTATCTCTAGTTTCCATAGGAATGAAATAACACCGAGAACCAACTCCCTTGAGAATTAGATGCCAGAATATTACAAGATGGGGTCCCAGAAAAATCACCTTTGTGCACAAAAGGGAGTAGAACAGGCACAAAGGAAAATGAGTTCTGAGATATTTGCAGCAAATTTTTAAATGTGTGAAACACATTTGTATGCATACATACTTTAGAAACTAAGTATTGGGATTTCTAAACTATATATGCATGCATATTATTTTGGAAGTGTAGGTGGCATTTTTGTCATAAAATAATGTCCTTTCTAAGAATCAATTAAAATTTTGTTATGTGTGGGGGTATTTTGCCTACATATATGTTTGCCCACCATGTGTGTGCCTGGTGTCCACAGAGGCCAGAAAAGGGCATCAAATCCCCTGGGTGTGGAGTTACAGACAGTTGTGAGCCACTCTGTGGACGCTGGGAACCAAACCTGGGTCTTCTGGAAGTACAACCAGTGCTCTTAACTACTGAGCCATCTCTCTCTCTCTCTCACCCTGTAAGGTAATATTCTTAATTCAAGTACATGGATTTTTCTGCAGAAAATAGTAACATTTATAATAGATGTATCAAAATAAGGCTTTCATTGCTGGGAAGATGGTTCAAGGAGTAATGTGTTTGCTGTGCAAGAGAGAGAACTGTGTTTCAGACCCCAGAACCCACAGAAAGCCAGGAGAGTGTAGCAGCCTACTTGGTGTCTCAGCATGTGGAAGGGTGCTGGACTGTGAGAAATCCTAACTCAGAACATAAGGTGGAAAGTAACTGATGGAGACACTTGCTGTTGTCAACCTCAGGCATCCACATGCATCCCCCCTGCACACCTCATACACACACACACCCCACACACATACACAACACACACACACACACACATACACACCACACACACACACACATACACACCACACACACATACCACACCACACATAATATATATATATATATACACACACACACATATATACCACACATACATACCCACACACACCATACCATATACACACACACCGTGACACACACACACACACCACACACCATATGCACACCATATACACACACACACCATGCCACACACATACACCATATGCACACATACCCCACACACAACACACACACCATATACACACACACCATACACACCATACACACACTACACACACACACCACACCACAGACCATATACACACACACCACACACAACATACACACACCACACTCACACCACACCACACACACCATATACACACATACCACACATACACCACACACACACACCACACACTATACACACACACACCACACCACACATACCACATGCACACATACACACACACCACACACACATCTCTCTCACACACACAGCACACCACACACATATACACACACCACATGTCACACACACACACACACACACACACACACATATATATTATATATGCAACTTAGTAGTGCTGTTTACAGGTTCATAGTTGTACAAGGTAAAGACAGGTAGAGCCTGCAGACATTGTGCCAAGGACATTGTTTCTTGTTTGAGAAGAGTAACAGTTTGCTTTGAACAATCTCTCATTTCAGTATAGAGAGCTTGTTGAGAACAATGATATTCTATAGTATGTATTTAGTGATATTTTATTGATAAACTTTGTTCCTGGTAAAATACTTCTGGGTATTTCTCTTTCTTTCAATTTATTTGTGTCAAATATTTATGAAGGAGAAACAAAAGTTACTTTAACAGAAAATCGCAACATTTTCTAAAAGGATCTCTATGAATTTCATATTCACATCATCATCATTTTGAGATCCAGCCTCTTTGGGGGTTTACCTCTTTTTAATACAGAAATAGCTGGTTTGGTGGGAAAGCACTTTGTAGAGTTAGAGGACCCAGGAAGAATCCTACAACTTGCTTATGTTTTTATCCTGTTGTTTTCAGAACTGCGATGAGTCTATTAATCTACGTAGAAGTCTAGCTTGATCATTTATTAATAGATGTAGTTTTTACTAGTAAAAACATACATGTTGGACAAATGACTATTTATAAAATATTTTCAGGAAAAAAACTACTAAAATTCTTAGGAAGTTCCATCTTTTCAAATTATGTATATGCATTTATTATTTGCTGACTCTCGGGTATCGTAATGTAAACCTGAATTTGCATTTGCTCATTATACAAATCCAGTTTCCAAGGAAAGTCACATTCTGAAGTATCAAAGATTAGAACTTCAGTATATCTTCTTTTGTAGGGCACGATTCAATCCATAACTACTATCTCGCTGTATAATTTTTATTTATTATATTTACATTCCTCATTTGCTTTTCCACTAAAGACTCAGTCTTTAAAATTTACTCGAGAGGCCTGGGGAGACGGCTCAGTGGGTAAAGTGCTCGCTGCACAAGCGTGAGGACCGGAGTTCAGATCCCCAGCACCGCTGTAAAAAGCCAGGTGTGGTGGCAGGTGTCTATAATCCCAGCTCAGGGTGCGGGGGTGTGTGGAGATAGGAGGATCCAGAGATTCTGACCAATCTTGACCTCCAAGTTCAGTGACAGACAGTGTCTCAAAAACAAAAATTCAGGTGGATAGTGGTAGTGGAAGCTATTTGATGTTGACTTCTGGTCTCCACAAATGAATGCCCTTGTGCATACGCCACCCACACACAAACACGCATGGTCATACCACCCTCACACACAAATTTATGTGAAAGGATTTTTAATAAATTATTATATACATGGTAAATATGTTCTGCTTTGTTACATTGAATTTTATCTATAATTTCAGAAAGTCTTAACAGTACCATGTAGTTGATGAATAAACTGAGGAACTATATGGTGGTCATCTACCTATTTATTCCAGAAAGAATTCTGTAAACTTTAATTTGTTTTAAATTTTATTTTTATTTTACGTGTATTGCTGGTTTGTGTATGTCCGTGCACCATGTGCATGCCTGTTGCCAGTAGAGGCCAGAAGAGGGCATTACACCCCCTGGAAGTGGAGTAACAGATGATTATGAGCTGCCATATGGGTGCTGGGAATTGAACTCAGGTCCTCTGGAAGAGCATCCAATGATCTTAACTGCTGAGCCATCTCTCCAGTGTAATCCTGTTTTTGTTTTGTTTTGTTTTGTTTTTTAACTACTGAAATCCCCATCTCCCCCAGGTCCACTTCTATTGCAAAGTATAGTCTTTTTTAGGGCCATTTTTACATCACGGTTCCTCAAACAGTAGATGATGGGATTGAGAAGGGGAACGATAACGGTGTAGAGGACAGATACCACTTTGTTTGAATTGTAGGCATACATGAGCTTAGGACGGGCATACGTAAAAAGGGTTGTGGAGTAAAAAAGAGTTACAACTGTCAGGTGAGAGGCACAGGTGGAGAAAGCCTTTTGACGCCCCTGAGCTGATGGGATCTTGAGAATGGCGATGAGGATGGTGACATAAGATGTCACTACCACACAAAGGGGCACAGCAATGACCATGAGGGCCAAGAAGAAGTCCACCAGTTCAGCCTGGGAGGAGTCCTCACAGGAGACATTGAGGAGTGGAGAGATATCACAGAAGTAGTGATTGATATGTGGTGTGCCACAGTAGCGCAACCGAGCTATGAAAACCATCTTAATCATGGCTGTCATGAGCCCACAGAACCAGCACCCCCCAGCCAGTATTCCACAAAGCTGGTTGGTCATAATGACAGGGTAGCGTAGTGGATTGCAAATGGCTACATAGCGATCAAAGGCCATGACAGCAAGGAGTATGTACTCAGTGCAGACAAAGGTTACAAAGAAGTAAAGCTGAGTCATGCAGCCATTGAAGGAGATGCTCTTATCCTTGCTGAGGAAGTTTACCAGCATCTTGGGACTGATGACAGTGACATACCACATCTCCAGGAAAGAGAGGTGACTTAGAAAGAAGTACATGGGCTTGTGCAGTTGCCCATCACTGCGGATGGCCAGGATGATGAGAAGGTTCTCTACCAGTGTCAGCAGATAGGTCACCAGGAAGACAGAGAAGAGGAGAAATTGGAAGGCAGGTCGTGTTAGAAATCCAAGCAGAATAAAATGTGTTGTCGCAGTACGATTGTCTACTTCTAGAACCTTGAAGATCATGGCTGGCTGTGGGCATAGGTAAAGTCAGTTCCTTCTCTGTCCCAAGCACCACCCTGAGATCACTTGTACTGATAACCTGCTTCTAGTGAGTCATCATGAGAGCTTTCCTGCCTTCTTCACGTCTTTATTTCCTCTTGAATTATGAACTAAAACTCTTGAGCAGCAATTAACTTTAAGGAATTTGTATTCTAAGTTTTAAAAAATATTAGTTCAAATGGTATAACTTGTCCAAGATCGCACAGCAGTGAAATCAGACCTACCACGTCCAAGCACTGTGCTTTATCAATACATCACTGTTGGGCATAAGGAAGTCCCTTCAGACCACTCTTTCACTATGGACAAAGCTTCCCCATCTATAGCATGAAAAAGAAGGCAGAAGACTCAATTACGTATTCTTTAGGTATAATTTATATGATGACAGACTAGTTTCTTGTCCCCACTTATCTGTAGAGACAATTGTATTTGTTTAATCAAAAAATCACAAAACCTTAATAAAGCAAGTTGAGTATACTCACAGTTTAATAGCAAATAGAAGTGCAATATGAACATTCACCATCTTCTCAAAGGGTAAAGATGAATGAATAATTTGAAGGACATTTCCTTCAATCCAATCCACTTTACAGCCATCTTGATGGGCAATTTGGCAAAAGTATAGTTAAATCCCATCCTTGTGTTTGTCTAGGTAAGTGAACATACTATATAAGCTTTCAAAATATGAGTTATTTTATTTCTCAGGTAAGAATCATAGGAAGACCTTCATGTTTTGTAATCATCAAATGGGATTTAGAGTTTAAGTTCCCATAGGCATTTGCTGTTATCTTTCCAAGCTACTGTTTTTAGCTCCAAATCAACACACATTCTCTACTTTATAATTCCCTTCCAAAGGATACACCTCATCCTACCAATAACAAAACTCTGAAAAACAAATAGGTGAAATTGTCAGTTATTGTTAATGGAAAAGGAGGCAGAAACTGGACAGTTTCCTGACTGTTAGAGTAAAGTACTCACCATCCTTTGGGAATAATATTATAAAAAAGCTTTCCTGTGAGTGACACTTCTTATCTGGTATTAAGCCAAGCACGGGCTCTCTCTAGGATGGGCTAAGACTTGTTCCAGAATCTCTCGGATTGGAAGCAGTTCCTTGTTTCCAGCCCTTTTATGATCTATCATTTTGTTTTGTTTTTGTCCATAGCTATTCCTGTTCCTTATTTATCAACAGCTTTGTTTTTGAGGTATAGAATGACTCAGAGAAAGCTATTTCCTAAGGAAATGGGTAGAGAGAGGAGGGAGAGGGAGAGAGGGAGAGGAGAGAGGAAGAGAAGGAGAAAGAGAGAGAGAAAGCTGTCTATCCTATCCTAACTATTCCCCTTTCTTCATTATGTTGCAGATTTAGGATGACAAAAACAGAAGCTTATATTCAAATGATACATGTTTAGGGAGGAAAACACACAAATTATCATAAGAAAAGGAAAAAAACCGTCACAGAGCAGAGCAAATTTACTATTGTTTTCTGCTGGAATACAATTTTTCTTTAATTTTTTTACATTTATTTATTTATTTATCTATCTATTTATTTATTTATTTGTGTGTGTGTGTGTGTGTGTGTGTGTGTGTGTGTGTGTGTGCATGTTGAAGTCAGGAAAACTTGCACAAGTTGGTTCCATCTTTTATCTCATGGATTCTGGAAATGGAACTCAGGCCATCAGATTTTAGGGCAAGTGTCTATATTCACTGAGCTATCTCATTGGCCCAGAAGATTTCTTATGCAATGCATCCCCATGTACTTACACAAACATAGAACTGGACCTTGATGACCACAGCCTACTATTCACTCCTAGAACTGTGGGGATTGTAAACAAGTGAGGTTTAAGAATCTGCCTTAGATTTTGCTTCATGTTCCTTCCTTTTAACCTCTGAATTCAAGTCAAATCAACTCTCTCTCTCTCTCTCTCTCTCTCTCTCTCTCTCTCTCTCTCTCTCGCTCTCGCTCTCGCTCTCTCTCTCT
>CABHPQ010161720.1:10776-22305 GCA_902168405.1 Peromyscus aztecus | reverse complement strand
TTTTCTTCACCTAGTAGACCGAGGAACAAAGAGGTCTGGTGATCACCCCCCACCAAGTCCATCTTGGATGGGGTGGGTCCAAACGTGAGGTTTAGGTTTAAACAAGGGCAAGAGGTGTGCATAATTACATGGTCACCGTGGGGTCCTGTCCATCTGACTCGTGGCCAGTCTCTCCCGTGAAGTGTTCAGGTAAATCTCTTTCCGGATCCCAGGCCCCTTTCCTGGCTGGTACCAGTGTTTCCTTCCCCTAGCTTGCCTGGGGAAATTCCAGCTTCTTGAGGTTCTTGTTTCGATAGTTTGGTAGCTAAAGGGGAAAGCAAATGTCTCTTTGGAATATCTTCCTTCTGCCAAAAGTTACAACAGTAGCTCTGATAACCTGGCAAGCTAACGAGCTTGTTTCCAACTAGGAGAGTCATTTGGGACTGGATATCAATTTTATGGCCTTTCACTGGGCGTCACAACAGGAAAGTGATGGAGGGGAGGCTCTGTGGCAATCTAGAGGCCAGCACTTCCATCCTGCCAATGGCTAAGAGCTGACGGGGAGTCAGCAAATTATTACATGATTTGGTAATAAAACCTGATATGGCTTCAATAAAAGTTAACGATTAGACACTTTCCTTCAGACAAATCACAGAGTCTAGACTGAGATTTTATATGAATAAGGGTTTGGTTTTTTTGAGACAGGGTCTCATAGTATAGCCCTGGCTGCCCTGAGATTTACTATATAGACCAGACTGGCCTTGAACTCACAGAAGAAGGTTTGAAAGTTACTTCAGTTCTACCGGCCTGAAGCCATTAGTGTAGTCTCCGCCCCCTTGGGCCACCCAAACAGCCCCTGCTTAGGAAAATTCTATCCATTTTCTCAAAGCAGGCCTGTGCTGTGAGCCATGTGTGGAAACACTGGAGAGAGCTTTGGTTTTGTCTGTATCCGTTTGATGGAGCCAAGACTCAGGTAGGAGGACATCTGCTGTACCACGGAGCCTTGTCCAGGGTTAGCAAGCTGTCGCCATGGAGCTAACCAGAGCTTCCATCCATCTCCCCTCTAGTCAGCAGCACCTTTCTTTCGCCTTCCTTGCCCAGGAGGAAGAGAATGCCTATGAAATGGAAATGTTTGGGCCTCAAGGGGGACACTGACGTGGATTGATCTTTGGGGCATGAGATGTATTAGAAGAGTTATCAATGCCATGGACAGATGGACAGATAGACAGACAGCAACATGGCTGGGCCTCTAAGGAGAGTTCTGGCCCATGAGGCAGGCAGGTCTCAGAGGAAGGGGGAGGTTTCATGTACTCAAGGTGGTCTCTGAGTCCAGGGCAGCAGGGGAGAGGGGAAGTTTGGGGGTGGGAATATGTGACTGTCAGGGGGACATCTAACTGAGATGCACCTGCTATATATAAAATATAATATAATATCTAATACCGTGGGGGATGCGTCACCACCAATAGCTCTGTGGAGCCTGGCGTCTTCCTTCAGCTTCCTCAGGGAAGTGAGAACGCTCCTGTCACTCTCCTGGGATCCATCACCTGGGGGTTCTGTTAGGAATCCCAGACAAGCTCTGGATAGGGAGCTTGCCTCACAGATGCTCCTGCAGCTGGATGTGGGCAGAGCAGCAGTTTGATCCAGATTCTAACAGATGCTGTGGCCACAGGCTCGTCAGAAGGACACTCAGGCTGTCTCATCCAGCCTCTTAATCTCACAGAAGAGGAAACCACTCTCGACTCTAATGACCTGTGTAAGGGTGTGGGTTTCTGGGCCCTGCAGGGCTAGCATATACATTTAAGACATGAACTCTCTTAGCTGAGGAGAGCGCTCTGAGAAGCTGTCAACCTATGTATGTGTGTTCATATATGTGTGGGCACATGGACATGTGGAAGCCCAACACTGATGTCAAGAGTTCTCTATCATTCTCCACTGTGTTCGCTGAAGCAGGGTCTCACATGTGAACCCAGAGCCTGCTGATAGAATCAATCAGCTGCTCTGATCCAGGGAGCCCACCTCCACCTTCTGAGTGCTGGAATTGTTGTTGGCTTTTACGTGGTGCTGAGCATCCGAACTGCAGTTCTCCGGACCTGTGAGTACTGGACCCACTGAGCTCTCTCCCCAGGCCCAGTTCTTGACCCCTTCCCCCCCAACGTATTTTTATTGATTATTTGGGAATGTCACATCAATCACACTCACTTCCCAGTCCTCCCAGGTCTGCCCCCACCCATGTGACCTGCCCCTCCCCCACCTCCCGCAATAAAGAAGAAAAAACAAAACAAAACAAAACAAAACAAAAACACAAGTCCAATCTGTGTTGCCCATACACTCACTGGAGTATGGTCAAACTCCCAGTAGCCGGCCCTGTAAAGAAAACGGTCCTTCCCCTCACTCACCCCTGCGGAAGCCCTCAATTGTGGGGGCTACACCTCAGCATCCTTATCACAATTTTTAAGAGTTCTCTTCCATGGTCTCCTGTCTAGACTGTTACTTCTGGGGGGGGAGGGTAGTAGGGATTGTCACAGAAGCCTTCTATGTCTGTCTTTGTCAACTATGAGTCTACAGTCATTAATACCACGGGCCTCGGACATCAACCTGGCCTCAGGTGGCTGCACAGGCTGCTCACATCAACACGCAGGCCCAGTTCTTATCTTTTTGAAGGAAAGAATTCAGCCACAAGATATAGTCTAGGCAGAGTTTATCCAGGGCAGCTAAACAAGTCCTCCAAAGAGAGATTGGAGGGTTGTTCCAAGGCAAGACTGCATACAGCTTGACGAGTACACTGCATTTTGGATTTTCAAGGCCCTTTATGAATATTTATGAGGTAGGTAGCATGCTCATGATGATATGGAGACTCTAGGTTTTCCCTGCTGCTGGGGGCCAATCCCAGAGCACTCTGCCCCTCTGCTAAACCCCCAACCCCATAAGCACAATCCTTTAGAACAGGCCACCAAAGTAAAGGTGTAAAACCACAATGAAAACAGCAGTATAAGGAAGCCAGGTTTTTCAAGGCTGCAGACCATGCGTTTGTGAGGCAATTGCACTGTGCTGAGGATGGAACCAGGATTTGTACCGTGCCAGGCAAACAGACTCTGCCCAGGTTTCTGATTGGAAGCTGAATTAGAACCTGACCGCTGTCACTAGCTGCTGAATCGCTTTTTCAACAGTTGCAAAAACAACAATTTCTGTTGTTCCCAGCACAGCTTTAAGCCAATAAAATTAATTACCTCACCTAGGAAATCAGCCCCATGTTTTGCATGCAAAGGTCAATGTTCACACAGAGAAAGGCTCTCAAACACAGCCTGCTCTGGCATAAACATTTATCACGTGGAAGACAGGAACTCATTGTCCGTGGTTTGTTTGCCGTATCAGGCATTTACCTGGGGCAGAGTCTGCAGTCGGCTGGCTTCCTGTCCCAGTTTCTCTTGCCCAAGACCTTGGGCAATTGTTTATTTGACAGAGTGTTCTGTCCCTGTCCCCTCTTCTGGGAACAGAGGCCTAGGATGCTGTACAAATAAATCACCTGGTGCCTCCATACCTGACTTCCAGAGAGAGAATGTGAGGCGTTAGCTAGAAATATGAGATACGAAAGAGAAAGTTGCTGCGGGACCTCGGTGTGCTTCGCCGCCTTCTGCTTGTGTTGGGTTGTGTGTCAGAGGTTGTCAGTGAGGTTTCTGGAGCGCTTGTCCAGCTTTTGACAGTGAAACTGAAATATCTGTAGTGGAGATGGGGGTGGTGACCACAAGAATCTGTGGAGAAAGTGGTCTCCTGTGCCTTACTCACTTTTTTATGAAATTGTTTATGAAATGTGCCTCTAACCAACCTCCTATTGATCTGTGCTAGGCTCAGCTTTTAGTTCACAAAGTCACACACTATTTCACAGTCACATGCTAACTATTTCACAGTCACATGCTAACTAGTTCCAGTCACACACTCACAGTTCACAGTCACATGCTAACTAGTTCACAGTTACACACTAACTAGTTCACAGTCACACACTAACTAGTTCACAGTCACACACTATTTCACAAAGTCACACACTAACTAGTTCATAGTCATGCTAACTAGTTCACAAAATCACACTAACTAGTTCACAGTCACATGCTAACTAGTTCATAGTCACATGCTAACTGGTTCACAGCACACACTAACTAGTTCACAATCACACACTTACTAGCTCATAGTCACACACTAACTAGTTCACAGTCACATGCTAACTAGTTCACAGCACACAGTAACTAGTTCACAATCACACACTTACTAGTTCACAGTCACACACTAACTAGTGCAGTCACACACTAACACGGGCGGTTGTTATATAAGACCCCACCCGGCTCAGCATTTCCCACCTCTAAGAAGTGGTCCCAGGGATGGATTAACAGAGGCTATTAGGGTCCAGCCTCTGATAGTCTTTCCCCAGGGTTTCCAGAAGAGACGCTACCAACAGCGAGAATAATCTGAGGGACTGAGTCTAAGTCCCAGAGCTCTTCAGTCCATTCTTCTGAGACAAAACTCTATCTGCACAGCTTCAGTTCGTCCTCACACTTAGCTCCTCTCTGTCCCTCTCCTCCTGTCCCTCGTAGCTTATCTATGTTCTCTCCATCCCCTTCTCATCTCCATCCTCATTCCTTCTCCACACCCTACCATCAGCAATCCTCTGGTCCTGCTGCTTTCTGGTCCAGTGGGGTAAGTCTGCCTGGAGCTAGGAAACCTGCCTCATAGCTTGATGTACCTGGTATGTAAAAACCCTTCTGTTCTGAGTTGACTGTTGGAGGGGGAAACTGGGGGTGCCACTAAGGCTGTGTAAAGAAGGAGAGTCTGACCTTAATTTGCACAAGAAGCAAATCTATGCACCTAACAGCTGCCTGGCCTAGGCAGTGTCTCCATATGGATATTTACCTAGCGGGTGGTCTGGAGAGCTTATTCTGTCTGCCACTTGTCTTTGGATTCTTTTGTCTGGAGCTGGCCCTGGCTTTGTGTGTTTGCTAAGGAGATAATTGCAGAAGGCAGACATCTGAATTCTAATGCTAAAAAGAAGCAGAAAGCCTGGAAGCAGGAAGCCTTGCCTGTGTGATTGTATCCAAATATCTTAGTTATATGTGCCCAAGGAATGATCACTCCATGCTGTTTAGAAGTTCTTAGTAAAAGAATCCATTGGGGAAGCTATGATAGCGCACATAAAATTCATAGCAGAAAACAGCTGATATATTAAAAGTCAAATAACACCAAATGCTCCTTGAGCCTTGGCTTCCTCTGGAAAAATTCCTTGATTCTTTCAGGCAATAGCTTTGCCATAGTCAGCCGAATTCCTACTTCATATTTCTGCGTCCCGCAGTAATGAATGTCTGAACCCTGGGCACAGAAATCTCAGGTTAGGTCAAACCAGATGGTAGACAGAGGGCTTCCACCAAGAAACAGCTTCCAAGGGTGGTTTTCATATCCTCCAGTGTCATCACATACCTCATGTGGATTTACCTGAATCTATTTTTAATTACTTTGAGACAGGATCTCACATATTCCCAGCTGACTTCAAACTCAGTATGTGGTAGGCAATGAGCTTGAACTCACTGGAAATCTCCACTGACTGCTCATTTTCTGGTCTTCTCCCACACTGCTCATTCTGGAAGCTGACTTTCCCAACTGCCCGTTGTCATACCCTAATATGAACTTGTTTGCTGGAGACTGAATTTGCCTTGAGTTTTGCATTTAATCTGACCTGTTGCTTGCGCTTCTGCGTTTTTAATCGCCCGCTGTCCTTTCCTACTTTTCCTATTGGTGTTTCCCTGTCACCTATGTAGTGAATACTGAGAACATCAACACCTCTTGATGTACAGAACTACCAACCCTCCATTGGCCCCAGGCCCTGGCAGGTTTGAAATGTGTCCTTCCAAGCCTTGTGTGAAAATCTTTCCAATTAGTTTTCCAACACTTAGTAAGCAAATTCATACCAATATTAATATCCAGTGATCCCCATGAGGGCAAGACAAGTATGTCCCTGATGGTTCCAAGCACTCATTCATTCCTGGGCCAAGCAATGTTTGATAAATATTTACCTAATGAAGGAGAACTCCCTACAGACATTATTCACGCTCCCAACAACCCCACCCTGTCCCTGCCTCAGCCACCTTCCTTTTCAGCTACAACAAAGGAAATGCCAGCCTATCCCCAACACTAGCTTTCATTCCCATGATTGCTTTCTTTTGTGAAGTTGTTACATTTGTGTGTGTGTGTGTGTGTGTGTGTGTGTGTGTGTGTGTGCATACATGTGTGTGATGGTCAGAGAAGAATTTGCAGGAGTCAGTTCTCTCCTTCTACCACATGGATCCTGGGGATCAAATTCAAGCTCAGGCTTGGCAAAGTCACCTTTATCCATGAGCCATCTCGCCAGCCTTTGATCACTTGAATGATTCTTTTCTAGGATATTTTCTTGACATATGATAGTTTAAAATGCATATGGTAGCCTAGAATACCAACACTGAGGGAGCTGAGGCTGGAGTATTGTGAGCTCAAGGCCAGCCTGGGCTAGACAATGAGATCCTGTCTCAACAACAACAGCAAAAATTGGTGGGCTGGGATTATAACTTAATGGTTTGGCACTCACCCATCCAATTTAAGGCCCTGGGGTTCATCTCAAGCACAGCTACACACACACACACACACACACACACACACACACACACATACACACACACAGCCCACTCATGTACACATGCTCGTGTGCACACACACACAGACTCAGAAGTATATGGCATCCTCCACTGTACACAAAAATAGAGAAACACTCATTCAAAGCTCTGCTTCAAGTCCTTGTGTGCTAAGAGTCTTCGGACATCACAAACTATTGACGAAACCTCCTCACTGGACCCGTCACCTACACCCACCTGAAAACCAATACAAGCTTATTCTCCTGTTAGAATTAGTATGACTTTGTCCATCTCAGAATGAGTTTGGGGAGTTAAAAATCTTACGCAAGTGGAGAACATGCAGTCACCACTTCCTGTGGATTGAACTAGGGAGTTCTGGGAGGCCAGCTTCTCCATCCTTCCCTGGATTCAAGTTCAAGCAAATGGGCTCCACCTGTGCTCACTCATTCGGCATTTATGGTACACTGACTCCATCAGCTCTTATGTGAGGTGCCAGCAGCAGGGATTTCATCTCTCTTTAAAACGTGGGTTCATCTGGGATGGAAACACCCTTAATCACCAATGCCTCAGTATCGATCCATTCACAGGATGGCACAAAGTCACCAAGGCCACCAAAGTCCAGAAGAGCTGGTGTCAGAACTCCCACCCAGGCCATCTGCTTCCATGCCATGTCATCCTGTCACCTTGTCACCTTGTAGGGAGGGTACATGCTCAATGCAAAAATCCCGCCCTTCCCCAGCATGCCTAAAATTACTCTCCTGGGATTCAATTAGAAATGAAAGGCTCAGAACCCCATTCCAATGGTACCAGTCAACAGTCAGGCTGTTAGATGAATCACTTCCCTCCATGAACCTGCTTTTCTCATTTAGAAAAGGATGAGGTTAAAGCCAGCATTTCACAAGATTTCTTCAGGCTCTCACAATCCAGGTTGGAACTTTCCATGGAACCACAGCCATCCTGCCCATGGTGAGCTTGGGTTCTGCACTGGTCCCGTGGCAGCAAGTCTTATTTCCACCTGTCCATATTTTTCTTGGATCATGTGACATGGTGGCTTTGGAAACAGAGTAGGAAGCTCCAGGTGGAAGCAGGATGCTGTCTTGTTACTTCATGTCATCAAGTTTTCCTGTCACCAATACTGACACTGAGGAAACCCTTGGATTCTCTCACTCCTGCCACTGACAGTGCACTCCTAGCTGAAGGTGACACTCTGATGTGTGATTACCATGGTGATTACAACTGCCTAAGCTGGTTTGCAGGAACTTAGAGGTAGCTCGAACATCCTGACACCCCCAGCCATTCATGCCAGTCCATGCAGGCCTGGGTACCTCTTTGATGTCCCAGAAAGATGCTTGCTACATATTATTCAAAGACTTCTGATCTTACCTGCAGCCAGTTTTCCCCATGCTCAGACATCCCTGTTTCTTAGCTCATAACTATTCCTAAATCCAGGCCTGACGAGATGGCTCAGCAGGTAAAGGCTCCTGCCATGAAAGCTTGATGACTTGAGTTCAATTCCACGTGAGGATGGAAGAAGAGAATCAACTCCACAAAGCTGTCCCTGACAGTGCAGGGACACCACTGCACGCACTCATATGCACATACACATCACACACTCACATCTACATGATAATGACTAATAAAGTTTCTTTCTTTTTTTTTTTTTTTTTTTGGTTTTTTCGAGACAGGGTTAAAGTTTCTTTCAATAACATGCTGGAGAGATGGTTTGGTGATTAAGAATAACTGTTGCTCTTGTAGAGAACCTAAGTTTGGTTCCCAGCACCAACATGGCAGCTCACAATCATTCAACACTCCAGTTCCAGGGATCCGATAACCCCTTCTGACCTTCACAGGCATCAGGCACTCACAAGTGCACATGCACATTGATAAATGTAAAATAAAATTTAAAATCTGAAAAAAGTACCCATAACCCTTCTCAGGAATGTAGATCTGGGACCCTGCCTCCCCCGTGCAGACGCTCATCAGTAAATTCTTCCGTAGACTTGTGCTTTGGTCAGTGGCATTCTGTGCTGAGGAGGAACCAGTCTCCTTGAGAAGCAAAATGTCCTGTAGCCTGCAACTCACTATGAAGTTCATTGACTAAAATATTCAGAGGCTCAGTCTGCAGAGTGCCTACCTAGGATGCATGGAGCCCTGGGTTCCACCCCATCACCGAATAAACTGTGCATGGTGGTACACACCTGTAATCCCAGCTCTAAAGAGTTAGAGTCCTTGTACAGTCTCCCTTCAGAGTCTGACTTTGCTGCACATTGCCTGGCCTCATGGCTTCTCTCAAAAACTTGGTAGAAGGCACAAAGGCCTCATAACTCTTGCATTCTTCATGCCTGCAAAATCCAAGTTCTCCTTCAGCTCAAGCCTGCCACACCTTATGCATGGCAGCCATGGCCTCTAGGTGTCTGGGAAACTGAACCTGGTAAGACATTACCTTAGAGAGCTCAGCTGCACTCTGTTTAAAGGAACATCTCCCAAATGAGCTTTCAGTTTATACCCAAGTGGTCTGTGGTAAGCAACGTCTCAACAACTCCTGAAATGGCCCCAAAGCACCCTTCCTGCTGTCCCAAGCAAATTGCTTCTTTTTCATGGCCTCAACCCCTTTAACAATCACATCCCCTGCAACTCTAAACAAGCTCTTTGTATAGCACATCTTTCACGTTTCTGTTCTACCTTTTCCTCCATTTCTCACTGAAAATCTGGCTAAACATAGTCATAAATAAAATTCACAGTCTGAATGCTATGCTACCTTAACCTTCCTCCTCCAGATTATCTCATTATGTCGGCCTTCACCTCCACTCAAACGTCCATGACATGGGCCAAGTATAGTCAAATTCTTCGCCCGAATGTGAGGAATGGCTGTGGTCCCATTCCCAGTTAAGGCTTGTTCCCATTTATAATTTCCCCAAACCCTTTATTACAGTCTGAATCTTTACCAGCATTCTGTTCTCCCAAACTCCTATAAGAATCATTGGTTAAGCTCCACCTATCAAATGCTAAGTCTTCTCTAACCTACATCTCCCAAAATTTCCAGATTCTACCCACAAATCAGTCCCGAAGGCCAGAGAGGCGCGTGTCTAGTGGTTTAGTCCCAGCCTCACCCCACGGTGATACCAATGGCTTGTGTTAGTTACTCTGTAACATCAAGGCAGGGAGAGGTTGATTTGGGTGATTTTTCCAGTCTGTTATGTCAACAGAGGACATGGCAGAGGGAGGCTGCTCACATCATAGAGAGCTCAGCCACAGCACCATGCCTTCCCCACCACAATGGACTGAAGCCATGAACCAAAACAATCTTTTCATTTCTGTCAGGCAGTCTAGTACAGCAATTCAAAAATAACGCGGCTGCAAAAACTATCTGGAAATGAAAGTCACCTCTTAAATATTGATCAGAGTAAACTGACAGATGGAAGTAATTTAGAAAATGTAAAACAGCTTCAGGTATGTAAATTTAAATAAGTATTATCATTAAAAGACCTCAATACTTAGCTTCATAGGAAAGAAACGTTTCAGGTGGCGGCACAAGCCGACACGCCCAGCCCTCAAGGGTTGGCGGTAGGAGGATTTAGAGGTCAAGGTCAATTTAGGCTACATAGCAGTTCCAGGCCAAATGGACTATGAAAGATTTACTTTAAAAATAAAGAAAGGGTCTGGAGAGATGGCTCAGAGGTTAAGAGCACCAGCTGCTCTTCCAGAGGTCCTGAGTTCAATTCCCAGCAACCACATGGTGGCTCATAACTATCTGTAATGAGATTTGGTGCCCTCTTCTGGCATAAAGTTGTACGTGCAGACAGAACACTCATACATAAAATGAATAAAAAATCTTAAGTAAGTAAATAAATAAAAAGTTCTAGCTGTTAAAGCTGACATCAATGCAATGAATTCTAAAGCGTCTAAATTTATAAAATTAAAATAAATCTGCCAAATAGAAGAGAAAGAAGCTAAGAACAAGAAAACGATGTATGGAGCTGGAGAGGTGGCTCAGTGGTTAAGAGCAGTTGCTGCCTTGCAGAGGACTGGGGTTTGGTTCCGGCACCCATGTGGTGTCTCACAGCAAAGGATTCAAGGCCCTCATCTGGCCTCTGTGGTCACTGGATGTATGAGGTGCACACAGAGACAATCATACAAACATACATACACATACATTAAAATAAGAAATTTATCCACACAACTTGAAAATACCTACTCATTTCAAGATTAAAATGATCTAATCAGGAAATGTATTCTGTTATTTAAGTACAAAATATGAATTATTAAACATTTTTAAGTTATACCAATGTATTGAATCCTAAAACTTGGTCAAACCAGGCTCACAGAGGCTGTGGACTAAGGATGAAGCAAGGATTAATGACATGAAAGTGGGACTCGGAGACGGCTCGGCAGTTAAGAGCACCGGCTGCTCTTGTAAAGGATTCTGGTTTGGATTTCAACTCCCAGTGTGGTAGCCCACAACTGTCTACAATTCCAGCTCCAGGGGAATCCAAAGCCCTCTTCTGGCCTCTCAGAGTACTGCATGCATGTGATGCACATATATTTATGCAGACAAAATATGTATACACATAAAATAAAAATAAATTGATCTTTTCTTTAAAAAATAAAGCAAAGCCATCTAAATATGATGTCTCAACAAATATTTCCCATCTCAGTTGATAACATGTTTGATTCATTTTCAAACTTCAAGAAGTCTAAAGATGCCTGGCAGTGGTGCTGTACACCTTTAATCCCAACACTCGGGAGGCCACTCAGGAGTCAGAGGCAGAAGGATCTCTGTGAGTTTAAGGACAGCTTGGTCTACAGAGTGAGTTCCAGGACAGCCAGGGTTACACAGAGAAACCCTGTCTCAAAACATGCACACACACACACACACACACACACACACACACACACACAGGAAAGA
>CABHPQ010161719.1:8104-27363 GCA_902168405.1 Peromyscus aztecus | reverse complement strand
CACAGCGGCGTGCGGCCGCCTCCGCCCTCTGCCCTGCCTCGCCCCGGGCCCTGGCCCCGGCGCCCCGCGGGCATACTCAGGCCCAACCCGGGGTCCGTAGGGGACCCCTGCTCCCCTTCCTCACCTAAAATTTTCACTGCTCCCCTCCCTCCCTGATGCCTGGAGCCGGGTCAACCAGCAGATGCCTCGTCGGACCTGGGTAGCAGGGGATCCACCCCCGGCCAGGTCCTGCGCCCCCAATCCTATCTCCCCTCTTTTTATTACCCTTTTCTCCCCCACCCCCATTCAGCCCAACTTCAGCTACGGTGCTGCGCCCCCCCTTCTCTGGTCCGGCTCTATTGGCCGCTTCCAGAGCTGTCAGACTCGAGTCCGGTGCTCTTATTGGGCGATTCTGTGGCCCGGCGACGGTGCCAAAGGAGGGCGCGCCGGGTGGGGGGCACCCGGGCCGCTACTGCCGCAAGGAACTGGAGACAAGAGTCCCTCGAGAGGACGGAGGGACCCAGAGCCAGACCCGGAAATGAACTGGGGAGATGCAGAGACCGGGGATCTCTGAGGCGCAGGAAGACAGCGAGGGAAAAGATGGAGTTGCTGGCAGTGGGTGAGGCCGATGCAGCCAGGGTGGGGCGGACAGCACCGCTTTGGAGCATAGTTACTAAGAGGAAACACAATTGACAGCTGTGGGAATACCTGGCGTTTCCAAGGAGCTCTTTGCCTGTTCGTGCCTTTTTAATCTCATTTGGTGCTAGTAACAACCCTGGGCTGTGATGGGGACAGGGCCTGTGTAGTTATTCCCTGTTTGTAAATGTGGAAACTGAGGCTCCAAGAACTTAACCAACTTGTCTCCTAACCTGCAATCCAAAGACCTTTTCTTCAATGCTACGCTGCCTCCCACACCTACCAAGATGTTCCCAAGAAGGCTGCCCACGGGCAAGGAAGGTAAAGTCTCCTTGCCAGTCAGGAAAGTAAAAATGACCCTTCTGGGAACCCTGGACAAAGGCAAGGGTGGACGAGGCGATAAGGCTGGGAACGTGCCTCTTCAACTTCCTGACCCCTAAGCTGTCCTGCTGGAGGTCTGACAGTCTCACAAGGGGAGGGTGAGCCAGAAGCCTCAGCCCCTTCATCCTTCTTACTTCCTCCTCCAAAGTTGACAAGGAACCTCGAGGTCTGAGAGAGCCTCCTCTACTGATCATCTCTTTGCTGACTGGAAGATAAACCTTTCCAGAGCTACAGATCGGGAAGAGAAAAAAAAAATCCAAGAGATCTGAGTAAACTGGGTCTTGAGTAATCACCCAACCTTTGAGTAATCCATTATTAGCTAAAGTAGTGGGGAAAAAAAAGCAACACAGACTTAGCCAGCAAAACCCTAGTGCGTTGGAAATATGCAAAGCACTGTGCGGGATGCTACCAGGAAAAGATGACCAGCCTGAGCCTGGAACTTATGTCCAGGGAGAGCACAGAGCTGGGCAGCGCCTCCAGCTCATCCACGTTCAGTATTCCAAGAGCCTATCAGTGTACAGGGGGAGAAAAAAAAACAGCACTATTTCCCGCTGTGAGTGCCAAAAAGACTCTGGAGGTGGAATCTGGGTCTAGCAGGGAAGGAAGATGGGTAATATTTATTAAGCTTCTTGGTACTGTAGGAAAATATTCTATTGTTGGTGTCAAGCGCCAATAAGACAACAAATTTAGTTGTGATCTTAATTGGCTTTGCTTTGTGATTCGGAAATGGAGCGACAGTGTGTTGTGTGTAATAGACTGACTGATCTGATGAGCCGCTCCGAAGAGCTTTTACTTTCTAGACAGAAAATGGCTGAAGAGGCAGAATCAGAACAAAGAGAGCATAGATCATTTCAAAGAAGGTGAAACCAGAGCAGATGTCCTTGTCCTGTCAAGGCTGGCTTGTTCGGAAAGTCCACTCCTGCATACTCTCTCTCTGCCCCTTAATTTCCTGGAAGGTCAGACGAATAACTTAGTGTGGACTGGGCTGGGACTTGAGCGAGGGGACCTCCATTTTGGTTGGGTCTGTTGGACCGGTGCAGGATCTCAGTCAGTGACCTCCTGTAAATTTTATTTAACAGCACATAACCATCTTGAGGAAAGTGTTAATTACTCCAGCATAAAGATGAGAAAACACACTTAGGGAATTCAGCCAATTGTAGCAAATATGATATTTGAGAGACACTTGGGACATACGTAGCCAGCTGTGCTCACAGAACCAGATAGACAGCAAGGTTACTGACCAACCTTCCATCCTTGAACCTGCTCTCACTCCTATAACTCTTTAGGTCCCTCCCCCTCCTCCTCCTCCTCCTCCTCCTCCTTCCCCTCCTCCCCCTCCTCCTCCTCCTCCTCCTCCTCCTCCTCCTCCAATACTGCTAATTAAGTCTAGGACTTCTCACATAGTAGGCAAGCACTTACCACACCATTGTTCTTTTAGTTCTGTTCAATTAATCGTTTTCCAACAAAAGCTGTGTATGACTGATAATATTGTTAATGTTTTTCCATGTCAATAAACATTCATTTGCAATACTCGTTTTATTTTAGACACACCCTCACTGTGTAGCTCAGGCTGACCTTGAGCTTGTAATCCTCCTGCCTCAGCTTTCTGAGCACTGGGGTTACAGGTGCACACCCCTACACTGGCCTAAAGTCCATTTTATTGTTGGAACAGAACCCCATTAATGATATCAGCACTGGTATAACCAGTACTCTACTGTTAAACATTACTCCCTGTCACAGTCATTTAGAAAATGTTTTTACTCTTGTACCATTAGGAACAATGCGCATTTTGATAGAAAAGTCTTTACATGCATCCTTAATTACAGCCTTGGGAGAAATTCCTACAAGTACATTTGCTCAATCAAAAGATGAGCACAATAATATCTTTAAGATATTTCAGAAATCTGTCATCAGCCCTTGACTCTTGAGGTTCCAACTTGTATCTCTGTCACGTAGTATGGACATATTTACAGACCTGGCTCCACATGCTGCAGAATTCATATTGTTCATCCTGCACCCAATGCTAAGCCTGGTCCCTGACAAATAGTTGTCCAGTAATGAGCAGGTTGGGGCCTCAGTGTGTGTGTGGAGGGGGCTTGCCGTGAGAGGTGGAGATGGACAGTCTTCAGCACAATACAGAGGAGTAGAGATGGAGAGTTAGCCCAGCAGTTAACAGCATTTGTTGCTGCTGCCGAGAACACAGGTTCGATTCCTAGCACCCACCTGGTGGCTCACAAGCTGACTCAACGTCAGTCCCAGAAGATCTGACACATTCTGACCTCCTCAATCACCAAGCTCACCATGTACATTTTATACATGCAAGCAAAATACTCAGACGTAAGATAATAAACCTTCAAAATGTAAATTAAAATAAGGAGGTGGGGCTATGCAGATACTTGCTGCTCAAGCAGGAGGACCTGAGTTCAGATTCCTAACACCCACACAGAAGCCAGGTCTGTAATACCAGCCACATACGGCAAAACAGCAAGTTCCACGTTCACTAAGAGACCCTGTCCAAAAAAATAATAAGACGCAGAACAGAGCAACAGACATGGACATGAACCTCTGACCTCTACAAATGTGTGCACTAGTAGAGCACACACACACTCCAATAATCCACTGGACAGCAGGAGCGCCTTGGTGTTGGGAGGCAACCTCTGACAATGAAAAAGGAAAACTCAAGACTATAGACAGACCAGAAAGCTCTTTCAGATGTAGTTTGGGACCAGAAGTGGCGGACGATGAGAATAGCGCCACTGGCTGGGAGATCCCCGGATTGTTCCCTGTGTTAGGGAGGAGCCCTTTTGTGATAACTGAAGAAAAGTCAGGACCATGGGGTGGAAAAGCTGTTCCTAAGGATGCCCAGGCTGTACACAAGAGGTAGAAAGGCCCCTGGCCTCAGGCAGGAGATTGGCCTGAGGCCTCTGGAGTAAGTACACACTTTGCCAAAGGTAATGTCGGCCCTGTGCTCCGGAGCACCAAAGGTCTTTGCTGTAGACAGATGCCATCTGGCCATCTACCCCCTTGTGTCTCAGTTACTCAGGGCTTCCTTTGACACTACTCCAGGCTACCCTTTTCAAAGAATAGGACTTTAGAAATCAGAATATTAGAACATACATGTTTTAGAATCTGCAGAAGTTCCTGTAGTGCCGAGAGTACTCTCCTACTTACAAACACTTGCCCACGCTGCTTAAAATCCCACTAGTAGACTGGCATACTTTGGGCTAACAATCACAAAAAAATGAACACAGAAAATCCAGAGACGGAAAGTAGATGAGTGGTTCTTGAGGCCTACGAAAGAAGAGGAATGGAGAGTGACAGCTCATGAGCAGATTCAGGGTGATGAACATGTTTTAAAATTAGATTATGGTGATGATTGCACGACTCTGTAAATATACTAAAAAAACCAGTGAATTACAGAGTGGAGTCTCTGGGGAGATGGTTCAGTGGGTAAAGTTCTTGCTGCTCGCACATGAGGATGAGGGTCGGATCTCCAGCAACCACAGAAATGCTAGGTGTGGTGGGAGACATAACTCTGCGACTGGGGTGCACTCCAGGATGCGGAAGTTCTAGCCCGGGGGCTGGAGAGAGGCAGAAGAGCACTTTGGAGTTTACTTCCCAGCACCCACACCAGACAGCTCATAAACCACTTGTAACCCCCATTTCAGGAGATCCAACATCCACTTCTAGCCTCCCAGGGCACATGTATCCAAGTGTGTATGCATGAACATGCATATACACACATGCACACGTACATTAAAATAACTCTTGAAAGTTTTATCTCAATACAGTAGTTAACAAATAAATGTAGTGGGTGGTGGTGGCACATGCCTTTAATCCCAGCACTCAGGAGCCAGAGGCAAACTGATTGAGGCCAGCCTGGTCTACAGAGCAAGTTCCAGGACAGCCAGGGCTGCATGGAGAAACCCTGTCTTGAAAAACCAAAAACTACCACAACTAAATAACTATAAATGTAAGTGTTCTTAATAGGTTGAAGGACTTGTGTCAGGACTGTGGGTGTGAAAAAGGTAGAAGCAAGTCAGTGTGAATGGGTGTTAAGAGCACACGCCCTGCCCACAAATGCCCTTAATACTTAGGAGTAGGGATCAGTTAGGAAAAGGAAGACGAGAAGACTCAGAGGCCAGTGAAACCACAGGACTGGAAAGCAATGGGTAGGTGAGTGTAGGAATGAAAAGCCATCAGGGACTCAGGGTCAAAAATGAATTTCCCCAGGCTGAGGAGAGCTCCGTTGTTAAGAGTCCTTGCCTACTGTGCTAGCAGGTTTCTATGTCGATTTGACACAGCCTCAAGTCATTTGGGAAGAGAGACCATCAATTGCGAAAATGCCCATACAGGCAAATCTGTGATGTGTTCTCTTGATTGGTGATTGATGTGAAAGGGCCCAGCCCACGGTGGGCAGTACCACCCCTGGACTGGTGGTCCTGGGTGCTGTAAGAAAGCAAACTGGGCAAGCCACGAGGAGCAAGCCAGTAAACAGCATCCTCCATTGCCTGTGCATGAGCTCCTGCCTCCAGGTTCTTCGCCCTGCTTCAGTTCCGGCCCTGACTTCCCTCAGTGACGGACTGTGGTGTGGAAGTGCAAGGGGAAATAAAGCCTCTCCTCCCCGAGCTGCTTCTGGTCCATGGTGATTATCACAGCAACAGAAACTCTAAGATACCTAACATGCCTGAAGCTCTGAGCTCTACCCCCAGCACAGCATAAACCTGACATGACCCAGCATACTTGTAATCTTCGGTACTGGAGAAACAGTGGCAGGAAGATCAAGGTCGCCCTCAGATACACAAGAAGTCGGAGGCCAGCATGGGCTAGAGACCCTGTCTGAAAATAAAAGAGAATGTTCTCTTTTATATGTTTTCAGGAGACCTGCCTCCGAAGGAGTTCTTTAAAAAAGAACAAATTCTAAGAACCCAAGACTCTGTCTCAAGCACGCAGGGCCCAAGGAGTCTATAAAAGAACCTGACGAGTTGAGGGTGGTGTTTCATGCCTGGAACCCCAGCACTCAGGAGACTGAGATAGGTTCTCAGTGAGTTCAAGGCCGGTGTGGACTACACAGTAAGTTCCAGGCCAGCCTGAAAAAGACAGTGAGACCTTGCCTCAAAATGGAAAATAAGGGGTTGATCAGGTGGTGGTGACACACACCTTTAATCCCAGCACTTGGGAGGCAGAGGCAGGAGGATCTATGTTCAAGACTGTCTACAGAATGAGGTCCAGGACAGCCAGGGCTACACAGAGAAGTCCTGCCGGGGGGGGGGGGGGGAGGGAAGAAAGAAAGAAAAGAAAAATAAGGGACTGGAGAGAGATGGCTCAGTGGTGAAGAGAGCTGGCTACTCTTGCAGAGGACCTGCGTTCAATTCCCAGCACCCACATGGGGAACTAACAACCAGTTCCAAGGGATCTAATGCCCTCTTCTGGCCTCCCCAGGCAAAACACCCATCTACATAAAATTAGCACGTTAACAAATTAAAACTAAAAATAGAACAAGCAGATGAGTAGGAGAAAAGGCATACAACTTTTATTCATTCATTCATTTGAGACAAAGTCACATGTAGCCCAGCCTGGCCTCAAACTCCTACGGAATAGACACGGGCTTTAAACTCCTAACCTTCCCAATTCCTTCCACTGTCCAAGTGCTGAGATTTGTCCACTATTCCTAGCTATGTGCACTTTTTCCTTATTGTTGAGGACCAGACCCAGAGCCGCAAGCATGTCAGACAGAGGCTCTACCTCTGTGCTACACTCCCAGCCCTTCTGAATACACATTTATTAAGAAACATTCACAGAGCCGGGCGGTGGTGGTGCATGCCTTTAATCCCAGCACTCGGGAGGCAGAGCCAGGTGGATCTCTGTGAGTTCGAGGCCAGCCTGGGCTACCAAGTGAGCTCCAGGAAAGGCGCAAAAACTACACAGAGAAACCCTGTCTTTAAAAAAAAAAAAAAAAAGAAAAAGAAAAAAGAAACACTCACAGTCTGAAACACAACAATAGCTTAAACACCCTCTTCATAAGGGAGAGGGACTGGACCTGACTTTTAGGAGTGAGGAACAGACCAAAAAACAGACAACAACCCAGAACCAAATTCATCTCTTCTAATTTTTCTTCCAAGTTGGTCAGCTGGAGGATCCAGTCTCTGCAGACAGGAACTGCAGAGAAAGCCCCTGTTCAGGACAGAGGGAAGCGGTAAGGAATGACGGCCAGAAGGCCAGGGAGACCTGAGGTCTGAGTTAGTTTAAAAACTTTCATCTCACCAGAGCATCCCACTTTAATGGATCGTTTCCTGAGCACAACCAGGATGCAAAGGATCTTAAAGATCACTCCACGCCTACTGTTAGGTAGAAAGAACATATGCATATTCAGAGCAAGTCCTGTGCTTCAAACTGGATGATATAACTTTCCCACCGAGAACTACTACCGTTTCCCATGTAGGAGTAGGTAACAGTGTAGGGAACTGGGTGTCTGGAGAGCAGGTCATCCATCAGGCCAGGACTTAGTGTCTTACTTAGCCCATGGCCACAAACGTCTTCGGTCCCTTGGAGCCATCCTCCTTCCCAGCCTGTGTTGAGCTATGAACCCTGAGTTTCAGAAGTCAAGGGCATTAGCCCTTGTTCTTGACCTCTGGCATCCTTGCCCTGGAAACCAAGGATGGGAAGTCTGCATTTGGCCAGAGGAGGGGGGGGAGAGAGAGAATGAGAGAAAGAGAGAGAGAGAGAGACCCTAGATTTTTCCAAACTCCAGCCTCACCTTAAAACCCGTGGGCCTCGGGAGTAGGAACCGTGCAGCTCTCCGATCCGAGCCTGGAAAAGGCTGATAATAGCATGATCCTGCAGTCTCCCAGGTGTTGGCATTTGCATTTTAATGGAGGCGGCTAATGCCTCCCGTGAAATGAGTGACTAATAGGTTATTTCAATTGCTCCTGGAGGTGGATGGGAGACCCTTTGTTTCCCAGGCCCTTTGAAAGACCCTGCAGTCACTGCACAGGGCCTGCAACCCGGCTGCCTTTGAACTCCAGGGCCCACATCCCGCCCTTGCTGGGCTTTAACTGCATCTCTTCCTCCTGGAAATCTGGACACATCCCAATGACTCACTGATTCTTCCAACACTGATTCCCCGTGTGGAGAGGAGACTGCTGGGTAGAGTGGAGTTGGGGGAGCCCAAAAAGCTTCAGAAGACGCCACCCCAAGAAATTAGAGCCAAGGGATTCACAGAGAGCTGTAAGCATGGTTGGCTCTCCATCACAAATGGGCCATGCTGCTTATGCCCAGTGGTTCTGGGCCGATCCAGACAAGAGGTGGCAAATTAATAGGAAAAAAGTATTCCTGTGTATCAGGGTGATCTAGAAAAGCTTGGAAGGGGGCATGTGAGGGAGCCTCAAAGTAGACATAGAAGTTAGATACAGAAACAAAAACAAAACATAACAAAACAAAAAAAACCAACCACATCTCTCATCTTAAAGGGATAAGAGATCATTTATTCTGGAGTCATTTTGAGTGACCATGGCCCGGGAATATAGCTTTAGGTTACCCCAAATTTCATATTCTAACATGTAAGCAGTTTCATGAGGTTTTTGTAGTTTTATGGAATAAATAAAGTCATAAAGCAAGCTTAAAATGCGTTGGTGGGTCACGAGACAGAGGCAATGTGGTGGTTTGAATGAGAATGGCCTGCATAGGCTCATATATTTGAATGCTTGGTCACCAGGGAGGGGAACTGTTTGGAAGGCTTAGAAAGATTAGGAGGTGTGGCCTTGTTGGAGGAAGTGTGTCCCTGGAGGTGGGCTTTGAGGTTTCAAAAGTCCAAGCCAGGCCCTCAGTGTCTGTCAGTCCGTCTGTCTGTCTGTCTACCCATCAGTCTATCTATCTATCTATCTATCTATCTATCTATCTATCTATCTATCTATCTATCTCTGTGGATCAGGATGTAGAACTCTCAGCTACTGCTCCAGCACCTGCCTGCATGCCCCCATGCTCCCCACCATGATGATAATGAACTAAGTCTCTGAGACTGTAATCAAACCCCCAGTTAAATGTTTCCTCTTATAAGAGTTGCCTTTGTTGTGAAACAGCATTTGAGAGGCCTTGGTGGGTGTGAGCCCAGGTACCCAATGGGTGAGAGAGACATGCCATGCAGACGCGGCAGGTGGCAGTGTGGTGCAGTGGAAAGTTGCTCACACTATGCAGACATGGCATCCACATGGAAATTTTTATTATTAAAGGAGGAAGGGAGAGGGAATAGAGAGAAGGAAGGAGAGAGATGGAAAGAGGAGAGAGAGAGAGAGAGGAAGAAGAAGGAAGAAGAGGGAAGGATTTTCTCTTAAAGGGGACTTTATGTAAGATGGCATCAGGATGCTGGGTCTGAATGCCAACAGCCTTGGTCATGGTGTCTCTTCACAGCATTAGAACAGTGACTAAGGCAGACAGGTACAGTGAAATGAGGAGGAGGTTTAGTTCTTGGACTGGCAGAAGCTAGTATTCTGCTAAGTTAATAGCCTCTAGGACAGTGATTCTCAACCTGTGGATCACAAACCATCGGGGTCAAGTGACCCTTTCCCAGGGGTCTCCTAAGATGACTGGAAAACATAGTTGTTCACATTATGATTCTTAACAGCAGCAAAATTAGTTATGAGGTAACAATAAAAATAATTTTATGATCGGGGTCACCACAACATGAGGAACTGTATTAAAGGGTCACAGTATTGGGAAGGCTGAGAACCACTGGTCTAGGAGTTTTTATTTATTATGCCAAGATGTTAGTGCTGGGATTAAAGACATGTGCCACTACCACTTAGCTGAGTCCATTCTTAAATTTGTTTATTAGTGAAGCTGAGCACCCCAAGAGGAGACTCCAATTTTCCTAGTATCATCTGGCAACCATGAAGGGACACTCCCTGTTAGCTTTAGGGGTGGCAGAAGCTAGTGGGCCACTAACTCATCGTCTCAAAAGTTTTACCTAATAGTCACAAAATGTTCAAAACGAAGGTGGGTAGAGAATGGCTATTAAGGGGATGAAGGGTAACTCAAGAGAGTTGAGTTTTCTTCTTCTTTTTTTAGCCTTAAAAATGGATCTTTAATCCCAGCAGTCGGGAGGCAGAGGCAGGTGGATCTCTGTGAGCTCAAGGCCAGCCTTGTCTACAGAGCTAGTTCCAGGACAGCTAGGACTGTTACACATGTAAACCCTGTCTCAAAAAACCAAAGAACCCAAACAAACAAACAAAAGAAATATATATAATTGGTTATAAGTTTAGTAATTAGATTAAATGACAATCATTTGCCAGTCTCAGTAAGAAGAGTGGTTTTGTGTCTATGAGGGACAGTTTGTTCATAGGTCTTCATTCTGGGTTTTGTGAACCTCTTTCAAAGTCTTCTTGGTGTCTAGAGATCCCCTGTCCCCAGCTTTAGAAGCCTGGTCTATGCTTTGCTAAGATATATCTGGTTTGGCTCCCTGGCCAGGCTAATGGATGAAAACCCATTATCAGAAAATCTGCTACCATCCCCACCCTGGGATATTGCTGCCTCTTCAGGCTGCTTGACTAAAATGGCGCCTTGCCTCCTCCCAAACCGAATGAGCTCTGCCGAGAGTGGACACAGCAAGAAAGCCAGCCAGAACCTTGCTAGTTGGCAGACACTCGTCTCAAGCAAATGTAATTAAAGGCAGCAGCAAGTAAGTGCCTATTAATTTTTCATTAGAAAAGTCAAAGGCAACCTTCTTGGAAGGCGGCGGCGTTGAACTTCAGGTTTGGTGGTGAAAGCCTGGGTTTCCCCACGGTGGAAATGCTTGCTCCAGAAGTGCACACATACACTCACATGGGAAGCCCACAGCTTCCTACTAAGCACAGGAGAGAAAGAATCGGAGGCCAGGACCCTGACCTCTTTCTTCGGAGGCCATTCTACTCCATCCTGTGCCCATGTATCTTAACAGTTACTGTATGGACCTGGTGCCAGACATCAGTGCCCCAAACTCTGCCTCCTTAAATTATGTTTACATATCACTTAATAGTTTGAGCCCTATTTTAGATGTGGGGGGAGGGGTTACTATTAAAAGCTCTCAAGAGAGCCTACTCCCTAAGATGTTTGCTCCCTAGATGAAGGAGGGGGTGCGCTCTTTGGTAAGAAGAGGGAAGCAGGTGGGGAGCACTTTGCTGGTAGCAGCTAGCTCCTGCAGGGCTGACTGACTGCGAGCATCACTTCCAGCCCACCTCTCCTCTTCCTCTTCTTCCTCATACCTCCTTACTGACACTCTCCACCTCATAGAAAAGAGCGCATCCACACAGAAGTGGCTTCAGCGGATGAGCACTAAACTAGGAGTCAGCTTGTTGCTAAGACCCCTTCTCTGAGGGAGATGCTCTCATCCCCCCCCCCTTTTCCTAAGGTCCCAGTGACAAACTGAGGCACAATTCCATCAAGGTTCCCTGGGTGACACCAGTGAGTTGTTTTTATTTATCCTTACAGAGCATAAGTGAGGGGTTACTTGCTGAAGTGTGGGTCCTTCCCTACCGAAGGCTATATTGGAAAGTCTTTACCCAGTGGTGATGATCACTTTCTCATAGCCCATAGATGGAACCCCCACCTCCTGCAGGCTTCCCTGATTTATATACTCTGGCCCCGCTCCAAGGCCACAAGCACACACAGGTGGTAGGGAGCAGCAGGAAGTTCAGGGGGAGCCAGGCTCATGTCCCTCTGCATTCCTCTGTGAGGGGGTGTGAACAGTCAACAAGCCCAGCTGGGATGATCTTTTGCAAGTGGGCACAGCTGAATGCCCCAAGATGGCAGTTGTTTGTCTCGGGATGATCTCGTACAACACAGCTCTCCTCAGTTCCAGCTGTGCGAACTCAGACAACTCATTTCACCTCCTGGACCTGCAGAGCCACCAAGGATCCTTCCCATGATGTATTGTTACCAGGAGGACGATAATGATGGAAAGTCCTTTTCAAATGATTCCTCTTATGTCGAGTGGGAAACATTCTTAATAATAACGAATGAATAAATTCACTCTTCACAGATCCAAATGTTTGTTTCCTAGGCTGGAATGAGGTACAGTTCTGGTCTTCAGCTCTTGAATACATTTATAGAGGACTGTGATAAATATTTTCATGTCTGTACTGCATGGGTGCCACTCCTCTAGTAGCCTGGAGATCTGCTCTTTCATCTTCTGGGTTCAAAGCAGGGCCTCCAGGGCCTTGCGGATGAAGTCTCTGGTTCTCAGAGACCTTCCCGCTTCCAGGATGCAGGCAGCGGCAGCCTGCCTGCCATGCCTCCTGGCGAATCGTGCTGAGTCCTCCTGCAGGCGTGGGTGGTGATTAGAGTGGCCTGGAGGGGGCCAGAGTGGTGCTAAGTGTTCTTTCTCTTCTCGCTGACCTCTCTGCTTAGCCTTGGAGTGGTCCTGCCCAGGCTGTGCGGAGCTGGCTCTGCCTCTGTGATGGGCAACTGGCAAGCCAGGCAGGGTTAGACTGCTGGGGCTGGCTGACCTTCCCCAAACCCAGATAATCTCTCTCCCTGGCAACAGGCTAGGCTACCAAGGGACTGTGACAGATTGCAAAATCCTGGGGCTGGGCTTTCTAGAATTACTTTAAACAAGAAAATAATATTGATTCTTCACATTTCTATCATGTTTTAAAAAAGAAAGCAGTGCTTAAAAACTGTCCAAGGAGGGGCAACCCTGGGATTGCCTGGTGGAGAATGACCCAGGTGAATGAGAAAAGACCTATTCTTGTTTGCTCATAATATGGAGACAATTAGGAGAAATAATTTTCCCTATAGATGAAGATATACGAAAGAAAGCAGTGATGTAACTTAAGATTCCACAGAAATGGGAGCAGAATTTGACTTGACGAGATTTTCTTTTCCTTTTGGTCATTTCAAAGTGTGCAAAGAGAATGAGATTGAAGGGCCTGGCAGTTTGCCTAGCGAACCTGAGACCCTGGCGCGGAGGCACATTGGATTCTTAGTCTCGTGGCACATATGGGAAGATGCCCTAATTTGCATATTGAAAAGGATGAGGAGGAAGAGGAGAAGGCGGTGCAAGGCATGAGAAAAAGTGAGCATCCCTTTGAAAGGTTCTTTTTTGTTGAGGATCATTGAACAAATGAGCAAATTTAAGAGCTAGGTGTGGATGGGGACAGCACCTGCTCCCAGGAAAGGCTCAGCAGGATTTACATATTCAAAGATAGAATCATCAAATACAGCCAGGGGGCTGCATGCAACCCACTGCCTGTCTTTGTAAATAAAGTTTTATTGAAACAGCCACATTACCTATTGGCTCAGCAGCTTTTGCACTGTGATGACAGATCAGAACTTCTGTGAGAGACCTTGTAACCCATAAAGACTAAAGTCTTACAGTATCTGACCTTTGCCTAGCACCATACACACAAAAAAAAATTAACTCAAAAATTTGTTAGACCTAAATGTATAACGTAAAACTTCCAGAATAGAACAAAGAAGAAAATTTTTGAATTGGTCAAAGATTTCCATGACAAAACACTAAACGCACAATTTATCATTCTTTCCAACTCTTCAACATTATTAAACACTTTAAAATTTTGTTTGTTTGTTTAGTGTAGGGGACATGCATGTGCCATGGTACGCATATGGGGGTCAGAGGTCAACTTGAAGGAGCTGGTTCTTCCCTTCCCTCCTGTGGGTCTCAGGGATTAAACTCAAGGTCATCAGCCTTGGTGGCAACAACCTGTACTTGCTGAACCATCTCTCTGGCCCTCAACATTAAAAAATATATAATATACTATAAATATAATATTTGTATGGGTGTTTTGCCTGGCACCAATGTCTTTGCACCATGTGCATGCAGTACCTACAGCGGCCAGTAGAGGGCATCAGATCCCGAGACTGAGGTTACACGTGGTTGTGAGATACGATGGGGTTCTGGGAATTTAGTCTTGGAAGAACAACCAGTGCTCCCAACTGCTGAGCAATCTCCCCAGGCCCCTCAACATCTTTGGATGAGTTAGACTTCATTAAAACAAAAAACTCCTCAGCCAGATACAGTGGTTGTGCCTGTTCGTTTTATGTCAACTCGACACAAGCTAGAGTCACTAGAGAGGAGGGAGCCTCCATTGAGAAAATGTCTTCTTAAGATCGGGCTGCAGGCAAGCCTGTAGGGCATTTTCTTTAATTACTGATTGATGTGGGTGATGCCACCCCTGGGCTGGTGGTCCTGGGTTCTGTAAGAAAGCAGGTTGAATAAGCCATGGGAAGCAAGCCAGGAAGCAGCACTCCTCCCTGGCCTCTGCATCAGCTCCTGCCTCCAGGTTCCTGCCCTGCTTCAGTTCCTGTCCTGAATTCTTTCGATGATGAACAGTGATATGGAAGTACTAGCCAAATAAACCCTATCCTCCCCAACTTGCTTTTCATGGTGTTTCAGCAGAGCAATAGATACCCTAACTAAAACATGTACACCTATGATCTCAGAACTCAAGGAAAAACAGGAAGGTCAAGAACACCCTGAGCTGCAAAGTGAGACTATCTCAACCAACAAGAGCAACACACACACACACCAATCCTCATGCTGTGACCCTTTAATACAGTTCCACATGTTGTGATGACCCCCAGCCATAAAATTATTTTCATTGCTACTTCATAACTGTAATTTTGCTACTGTTATGCATCATAATATAAATATCTGTTTCCCTATGGTCTTAGGAGACCCCTGTGAAAGGGTCATTCGATCCCCAAAGGGGTTGTGACCCACAGGTTGAGAACCACTGCTCTATGTAGATGTGGCTGGAACTAGAACTATATAACTAAGGCTGGCCTCAAACTCACAGAGATCCACCTGCCTCTGCCTCCCCAGCGAGGGGATTAAAGGCATGCGCCACCATGCCTAGGCTCTTGCTGCTCTTCTCAAGGACCCAGCACCCATGTCAGATAGTTCCCAACCACCTGTAACACTTGCCCCAGGGGGATCAGACGCCTTTGGCCTCAGAGGGCACTTGCACTCACGTGAACATGCCCCTCCCCCCTACACACAATTAAAAATAAAATAAATCATTTTAAAAGACATGGTTAAATGAGGGGCTGGGGAGATAACTCAGTATTTTCTGTGTATGCTTGAAGACCCGAGTTCAATTGCCAGTACCCACACAAAAAGTAGGCATGTGACACAGGCCTGTAGACCCAGCTCCGGGGAGCCAGAGACAGGCTGGTCACGGAGCTCGCTGGCCAGCCAGCCTTGCCTCACTGGTCAACCCCAGGTTCCAGTAAGAGAGCCTGTCTCAAAAAAGAAGCTTGGACAACTCCTGGGGAACTGCACTTAAGGCTGACTTTCGGCCTCTGCAGATGCACCTGAACATACACTCTTGAACATGTTCCAAGACTGTTAAATCCATGAAGAGTCACAGATTGTGAGGAATTATGAGCTCGTCACTGTATCATAAAGAATTGGCAGTACCCAAAAAGAACTCCCTAAACTCAATAATGGCTAAAAGAGGAAAGCAAGCCAGTAAGATGGACAAAGACATATAGATCATGTAGGTCATATAAAGTCATGCAGAGCTGTTCTACATCATTTGTCATTAGGGAAAGCAAAGAAAATAACACAGGAGACCCCATGCACCTACTAGAATGGCAGAATCCAAGAGGGAGCATCCTGAATGCTAGACAGAACGTGAACAACTTAGATGCTTATCCGTCACTGATGGGAATAGAAAACGATACAATCACTTTAGGACACAGTATCACAGCTTCTTAAAAAGTTAATCATACACATATGATGTAATCTATCTGTCTTAGTTAGGGATACTATTGCTGTGATGAAACACCATGACCAAAGCAACTTGGGGAGGAAAGGATTTATTCGACTTATACTTCCATATCACAGTTCATCATCCAAAGGAAGTCAGGACAGGAACCTGGAGGCGGGAGCTGATGCAGAGGCCATGGAGGAGTTGTGCTTCCAATAGCTTGCTCAGCCTGCTTTCTTAGGCCATTTCTGGACCACCAGCCCAGGGGTGGCCCCACCCACAATGGGCCCTCCCACATCAATCAGTAATAAAGAAAATGCCTCCACAGCTTACATACAGCATAATCATATCGAGGCATTTTCTCAACTGAGGCTCCCTCCTCTCTGATGACTCTAGCTTGTGTCAAGTTGACATAAAACTAGCCAGCACACATCCAATCCACCTAAGGTGTTTAGCCAAGACAAGTAAAAGCATGCAAGCATATGTCCACACAAAGACCTCTGTGCTACGGTGGTGGGTATGATTGCCTTCCAAAGACCTCTGTGATGGTATTTATAGCCGTTCTATTTACAACTAGAAACAACCCAACTGTCCATCAACAAGTGAACAGAAAAACAAAATGTGGGCTGTGGAGATGGCTCACTTGGGCAAACCACTTGCCTGATGACCTGAGTTCCGATCTATAGAGCCTTCTTACCATGTGGGTCTACATATCACACTCAGGTGGTCAGGCTTGATGGGAAATGCATTAACCTTATGCATTATCTCACTGGCCCCTAAGAAAATATTTTTGAGGGTAGGCAAGATGGCTAAGTGGGTAAAGGGGCTTGCCGTGTATGCCTGGTGACCTGGGTTCAATCCCCACAACCTGCGTAAAAGTGGATGGAGAGAGCCAACGCCACAAAGATGTCCTCTGACTGTCACATGTGCTTTGTAGTTAGTATGTACTCGATCCCCTCCTCCATAAAAAGTAAATGTAACAAAAAACAATAAAAACTTTTCTATAAAGGTGGAATCTGTTTAATTTAAAGGTTTTAATACAGCAAAAGAAACAACCAACAGAATGGAGAGACAGCCTACAAAATGGGAGAAAACTTTTGGCCACTATTCATCTGACAGGGCACTCATATCCCTAATGTATTAAAAACTCCAAAGAGTAAATATCAAAAGCAAAAATGATCCAGTCAATAAACAGGCAAATAAGTCAACAAATTTTCAAGGAAATACAAATGGTGGAGGCTGAGGGTATAATTCAGTGAAAAACAGGCCCTGTTCAGTCCTTGGTGTGTGTGTGTGTGTGTGTGTGTGTGTGTGTGTGTGTGTGTGTGTACGCACGCAAAAGAGAGACACAGAGAGAGACAGAGACAGAGAGACAGACCAAGACAGAGACAGAGAGAGAGAATGTCTTAAGTCTATAAAAAAAATTAAAATTGAAATAGCCAGCTGTGGTTGCTCACATCTTTAATTCCAGCTCTTGGGAGGCAGAGGCAGGAGGATCCCTATGAGTTTGAGGCCAACTTGATCTACAGAATGAATTCCAGGCCAGGCAGGGCTAGCTACACAGCGAGACCTCATCTCAAAACAACAAAGAAAAGCTAATAAATATATATTAAAATCTTGGCTATCAGTGAATTGTGAATCAAAATATGTTAAGATCAGGCTGGAGAGATGGCTCAGCAGTTAAGAGCACTGGCTACTCTTCCAAAGGACCTGGGTTCAATTCCCAACACTTACTTGGTAGTTCAAATTCATTTATAACTCCAGTTTCAGGGGATCCAATGCCCTCTTCAGGCTTCCTTGGGCACCAGGTATGTATGTGGTACACAGACATGCATGCAGGCAAATCACCTACATACTAAAATAAAATAATTAAGTTTAAATAAAAAAATAAAAATGTTTCTCTCTCCTCAGTCAGGATGGCTATTATAAAAGGAAGAAAGGAGGGAAGGTGGGAGGGTGGGAGGGTGGGAGGGAGGGAGGGAGGGAGGGAAGGGAGGGAGGGAGGGAGGAAGGAAGGAAGGAAGGAAGGAAGGAAGAAAGGAAGGAAGAATGAATGAGCAAACAACAAAGGTTGGTGAGGATGTTGGACAAAAAAGGAACCCTGACTGCAGGTGGACATGTAAATTAGTCCAGCCATGGAATATAGTCCACGATCCAGCGGTATTATCCGTTTGTTTATGTCCCAAAGAAGCCGAGTCAATTTACTATAGGGACACCTGCATGTTCATGCCCATTACTGCACCATCCACGATAGCCAGAACATGGAATCCACCGAGGGTTCCACCCACGGATGAACAGATAAAGAAAATGTGGGATATATACACAATGAAGTTTTATGTGATCATAAAAGAGAATGAAATTATGTTGTTTGCAGGAAAATGGTTGGAACTGGAGATCCTCATTGTTAATGAAATAACCCAGACTCAGAAAGACTAGTAGCAGATGTTTGCTCTCTAATACGGAATCTAGGTGGGTGAAAAATAAATAAATAAAAGGACATGAAAGTGAAAGCCTCAGGGATATGGAAAGGTAAAGGGGAGGGGATAAGAAAGGGAAGTAGAGGGGGTAAATATAATCAGAGGACATTATATCTATGTATGGAAATGTAATGGTGAAATCCCTATCTGTACAGCTTTTAAAAATTCAGTTGTATCTGTCCCAGCATATAGATTTTCAATGTCATTCTTTCCTAAACAATAGTTTAACCAGTGTTTCTATGGCATTTGTATTATATTAGGTAATATAATATGAAGATTGTTTAAAGTATACAGGAGGCTATGCATAGCTCATATGCAAATACTTCCCCACTTACACTGGGGACATGAGCATCTATAGCTTTGGGGATCCATAGAAGGTCTTGGAATTAAAACTCCATGGACATTGAGGGACAATTGTATAAAATGTGTCAAAATTGATCAAACTGTCCACTTTAAGTATAGACAGTTTATGTGTGCCTATTATAACTCAATAAAGCTATTCCCCTAGCCTGCTTTTTAAAAAAAAAAAAATCTTTTTTTTCCCCTAAGGAAGAAAAAATCCTGAGCTCTTCTTTAGACATTCTGTGTTGCAGGAAGCAGCCAGCTCACACCCAAGCTTTATATTCCTTATTCGCACACAATAGGCTGTGACAGCCATTCTCTGTCTTCTAAAGACTTCTCTTCATTCTAGCCCACCCAGGTGATCATCCTGTTACCATTGTGTGATGTGAAGGAGCAGGATGAGGTCTCCTGCTGCTCACAGGTCACTCTTGCCTTCCCATCCAGCGAGGGGGAAGATACAATGTCACCATTTCATTTCCCCGAGCTGCCGTTGCTTGGCACCATATTGGTCTCAATCACTCTGTGGGTGAGAGTTAGTTTCAGAGAAGGAACCCCATCTCTCCAGGTGACTCAGAAAGGAATGCATTAGATAATTCTCAAGACGGATTTGAAAAGCAAGGTCTCAGCTGTTTCTGTATACAGAAATTTCTTCAGTGTGTGAGAAATGATCTTGCCATACAATATGAAATCCCATTAAAAGGAGCATCCATTCTGTGGTGGTTTATCTCACAACACATCC
>CABHPQ010161718.1:0-21773 GCA_902168405.1 Peromyscus aztecus | reverse complement strand
CACACACACACACACACACACACACACACACACACACACACACACAACCTCAGTTTCCTCAGCTTTAACGTGGATACGATTTTGTCCGTCTCAGCGTTGTCTATGGATCAAACGACATGTGGTCCGCAATGACCAGCAGTTCACATGCGCACACCCCTCTCTTTCTCAGTCATTTCCAGTCCCCTAACATCTATTTTAGTTTTGCAAAAATTTGACAAAGATACCGTTCCATGTCAACAAATATTTATGGAACTCTCAACTGCAGGGTTTAATAATAGCTGGAGCGACTCTGTTTTGCTTTGTTTTTTTAAAGATGTACACTATCTGTTTCAGAGTTTTCTGTACTGAACAGGAGAGGATTCTCCAGATTCTGATCTAAGGTCATCCCAAGGAAGTGATGCTGAAAGAGAAACCGCATACAGTCTGAAAAAGAGCTGATGGTGGTCCAGCAGCTTTGGAGTGATGGAGAGGGAATTCATTACATGGCACCTCCACCTGGCACCTGGTGGAAGGGAGAGTGCAAACAGAAAGCAGAAAGCCAGAGTATTTGGCTGGAGATGAACCTGTGCTTGTCTTGGATCCTCACATACTGTTGGCATTCTACCCCAGAACACATCAATTGCTTCCAGATAAATGGCATTTCTCCCTGCTCCCAGGGGAACATGAACATTCCAACAAGATGTGCCATTTTCATCACGTGGATCTCCTCTCCTTTGTAGCAGTTTCAGAGATGTTCATATTTGCATCTGAGAAATGAGATGAAACTTGATCCTGGCTAACTCTCACTTCTGCTTTTGTCTGGGTGTGCTACATAGTCATATGACTTCCTCTTCCTTCCCAACTTTCTGCTAAGATTCTTCTTAATCCCATTGTCTTCTCCATCTTAGTTTTGTTTTACTTTCAGCTACTCTAAATTTTATATTGAAACTCTACTCCTCAAGAAATGCTTAGGAAAAATAACTGCAAAAACTTTCTAATGACATTTAAGATCACTAAGGTACCAGGGGAAGCTCCATTTGTCCACGTTGTACTGGCTTCTTCACCTGTTTCATCCTCACTGCCTGTGACAACAGACTCTTGGTGGTTTGTAACTTGTTTTGCTTAAATCTTGAAAAGTGCTCACACTAATGCTGTGGTTGACTAGTGCAGCCCAGAGTCCGTGCATTCACAGAGCCTTTTGTGTTTGAACGAAGCTGTAGGTGGAACATCTGTTTTGAATTGCTTCTCCAGAGCCCTGATTTGTCCACCTCCTATCTATCCAGCCCCTCTGCTTGGACTCTAGGTTAGGGCCTCATGTTCTTTCACGTAGGCAATCTCTCTAACTGCTTTCACGAGCCTCTTTCCTCCCCACACTCCTTAAAGCTGTGAGGTTGATTTCTCTAACGTACAAATTAGACATGCCCCTTGCCCTTTTCAGACTTAGATGGCAATAATCCCCAACTACATACAGCAAATCGTGCAGTTGGCTTAGACAACTGAGAGAAGATGGCTACCAAAACTAAGTAAATTAATTTAAAAAGGTGAACATACATTGAATAAAACACAAAACCCAGCAAAACCAACCTGTGGCATAGCACACTGACCGCTCTTGCCGAGAACCTGGGTTCAGTTCCCAGCACCCACATGTCAGCTCACACTCCTCTGTAATTCCAGTTCTAGGGGACCTGAAACCCTCTTCTGACCTCTACAGGCACTAGGCACACAGGTGGCACACTTTCATACATACAGGCAAAGCACTCATCCTAAAAATAAATAAATAAATCTTTTTTGGAAAATAAACCATCTTGATTTCTAATCCCAGAAACTATTTTTAAAGATCTCGTTTGAAACATGTTATCAGCTGGATTATGTGGTGTGTTCCCTTTCGCGTCTAGTTTCTTTGTTCAAGGGTAGGGTTGAGATTCACCCAAGTTTCTGAATGTAGCAATTGTCCGTTCATTCCCGTCTCTGGATGACATTCCACTGTATCAACCCAGCACTGCTGGTCTCTTCATGCTTTTCTGATGAAGATTGAGCTTGTTCTCACGTTCTGAGTTAGTGAATAGGGCTGTTATGAACATCCACATGCATGTAACGCACGTACGAACTTATACCAGAAGACTTTGGGGATGCCTAAAATAGTATACCCTGTGGCACAAAAGTCTTAATTTATACTTTTCAAAATCAAAGGCAAGATTTGAGAGATAGCTGTATAGACAATAGCTTCTCTATTAATATAATTCCTAGGTATAGCAGTGGGTCTAACAATAAATATGTATTTCAAAATAATAATGTGCATAAGTGAAATTTCAACCAAGCTACAACTTTCTGTGAAAATGTTTTTGATCTCTATTAGTTATGAAGTCATATACACTGGAACACTTTTATGATGCATTAAATACAATCGTAATTGGTGGAAACGTTACATTTTAATTATAGGGTTTTATTTTGTTGCTTTGTTTGTTTGCTTCCTTGTGGTTTTGGTTTCACTATGTAGCCAAGGCTGGCCTCAAATGCACAACAATCATCCTTTAGTCTCCTGAGTGCTAGGATTACAGACAGAATACTAGAAGCCTTTTTTTTTTTATTTTTTTTTATTTTTATTTTTTTGAGACAGGGTCTTTCAATATAGCACAGGCTGACCTCAATTCATCATTCTCTGCCTTAGCCTCCAAAGTGCTGGGATTATAGGCATAGGGTTACTGAAAAATAATGATTTTTTCCTTCCTTCATTTAAGTTCAAGAAGCCCCTTAATTGTATTACCCTAAGCAACCCTGATCTACGTTTAACCTCCTTAAAAGCAGGGAACGCAGTCTAAACAATTTGCTTTAGTTATTTTTCTGTTGCTGTGATAAAATATCATGACCAGGGCAACTCATAAAAGAAAAACTTTGTTTAATTTAGCTTATGGTTTTGGAGAGTTGGAGTCCATGATACTGGAGTGAAGGGACAGCTGTCAGTTCACATCCTCATCTATAACCATGAGGCAGAGAGAGAGAGAGAGGGAATTACAGGAATCTTTTGAAACCTCAAAGCCCTCCCTCAGGGACACACTTCCTCCTATAAGGCCATGCCTCCTAATACTTCCCAAACGGTTCCACCAAGTAGGGACCAAGTATTCAAATCTATGAACCAATGGGGCCATTCTTATTCAAACCACCACAATAATCAAATTCAGAATCTGGCATAAAATTCAGTATACAATCCTAAACTCTGTGCAATAATTCATATGCGTATGCTTAAAACTCTGTGTGTGTGTGTTTGTGCGTGTGTGTGCCCATTCCTGTATATGCTGGTGCACATGTATGTATACGCACACACATGGAAAGGCCAGAACACAGGCTCCTTCAGTGTTGTTCCTCAGGTGCCATCCAGCTTTTCCTCACTGACCTCAAGCTTGTCAAGTAGGTGGGGCCTGCTGGCCCTGAGCCCCAGGGGTCCTCCTGTCTGGGCCTCTCCAGCATTGAGATTATAAGCATGCTCTGCACAGTGCCTGGCTTCTTGCTTAGGTGCTGGGGGTTGAACTTGGGTCCTCATGTATATGAAGCAAGTACTTTAGTGACTGAGCCTTAGTCACTAAATAAATATTGTTGGATGATAAACTCCTAAGTGACAATAGCTAACTTTTATTGAGCCTGTCATGTGTGCCAAGTGCCATGCGAAGTCATTTTAAATATTTTTCTTTTTTATTTATTGGTTCTTTGTTGCTTGTTTGTTTGTTTTGTGACAGGATCTTTCTTTGTAGCTCTGGCTGTCCTGGAACTCTCTATGTAGACCAAGCTGACCTTGAACTCACAAATTTCTCTTGTTTCTGCCTCCCAACTGCTGGCATCAAAGGCAAGCTGCTTTTTTTGTTTGATCCCTCACTTCTTTTGGACAGAAGCTCCCCATATAACTTGGCTGGCCTTGAACTCACAGATATCTGCCTGCTTCTCCCTCACAAGTGCTAGGATTAAAGGCATTTGCTACCACACCTAACTACTCTAAATAGCTAATAATAATAACGATGTCTTAAATCTTCTTTACAAATTATTGATTACTGTCAGCAGTTTATTGATGAGGAATCAGAGACTTGGATAGGTTATGTAACTTGTCAAGATCCTGTAGGCAGTAAATATTTGCCCAGGAATTCAAACACACACATTTTGATCCATAAACCTATAGCTGACTACTAACTTCTACACCTTATTGCTGACAACCAAGTAAAGGAAGAGATTAATGTACACATAAAGGAACCAATGAGTGAATTTAACAAACTGTATTCACCAACTAACAAAACAAATTTCAAGAAGCAGTTGGCAGGAGTTAGTGACATTGTGGTCATTAGATATTTCTTTGTGTAAGGCAGATTCCCCTTTGAAAAATGTTACACCCAGGTATTCATTATCACTGCTTTTTAACCAACTGAACCAGCACACGTTAGATGACATGTGTCCACAGTGCCAGGCTGAAATGGGTAAACTCCTGAGGCACAGAGTGACCAGCACTTAGCCTCGAGTGCATACAGGCTGATTGTGGGAAATTATCTGATGCCCAAATCTTCCCTTCTTCAAGGACCACACTCATAAGAGTCATACTCCAGTCCTGACATTTTGATTTATTTGAGATGCAGAGGAAGAGATGAAAAGGTAAGAAGACGCCCCTGGGGACTCAGGAATTCCAGATAAATCTCTTGTCCCGAGGGCTTGGATAGTGGGTTGTTTTTATAGAGGGCTAAACCAGACTGTTTTTCAGATCTGAGACTCTTCTTATTCAAAGGAAATAGATTAAGTCTGTTCTCTTTAAAAAGGTTTTCTCAGCCCAGCAAGATGGCTCAGCAGGTAGGGGTGCTCAATGGGTAGGGGTGTTCAGCAGGGAGGGGTGCTCAGAAGATAGGAGTGCTCAGTGAGTAGGGGTGCTCAATGGGTAGGGCTGCTCTGCAGATATGGGTGCTCAGAAGGTAGGGGTGCTCAGCAATTAGGGGTGCTCTGTTGGGTAGGGATGCTCAGCAGGTAGGAGTGCTCAGCAAGTGGGGTGCTCAGCGAGTAGGGGTGGTCAGTGGGCAGAGGTGCTCTGCAGATAGGGCTGCTCAGAAGGCAGGGGTGCTCAGAAGGTAGGGGTGCTCAGCGGGTAGGGCTGCTTGCCTTTGCCAGGCCTGACGGGCTCAGTATTATCGCTGGAACCCACATGATGGAAAGAGAGAACCAACTCCCACAAATTGTTTTCTGACCTCTACTCACATGCATGCTCCCTCAATTAATTAATTAACTAATTGTGGGGAAAATTAAAAATATTGTCCAAAGAAAGTCTCCTAATATTTAGGAAAAGATTATCAAATGTTTAAGCATATTTCTGAATTTTGCTATTCTCATTTTATCATTAAATAATTACATAAAGAATATTCACATGTGTAAAAGTAAACAAATATATAAAAAACTAAAGTGTCAGTGAAGCCGGGTGGGCATGGTGGTGTTTGCCTTTAATCCCAGCACTCTGGAGGCAGAGGCAGGTGGATTTCTTTGAGTTAAAGGCCAGCCTTGTCTACCGAGTGAGTTCCAGGACAGCCAGGACTAGGTAAAGAGAAACCCTGTCTCAAAAACAAACAAACAAACAAAACAAAAAACAAAAAAAAAACCTCAAAATAAGGGGCTGGGGGGCGGGAATCACCATCACTCTCCAGATTCTGTCCTTGGAATTAACTAATGTTAATGTTAACAGTTTCCACAGATTTTTTTCTAAGTATATACACCCTATACTTGTATCCATTTGTGCACATAAACATATACAAGCAAATACAGTTAGATATGCAAATGCACCATCTTCCTGTACCATTTTCTTTTTCCTTGGTGACATGTCATGGACATGCACAGGTTGACACTATGCTTCATTACTAGTATGTAGAATTCCACTTTGGGGATCCAGTGTAGCTGTTCTTCACTATTCTCTAACTGGAAGCTTCTTTCTATGTCTTTAGTTTGCTCTTGGAAACCACAAAGCAACAGACAACTGCCTTTACGAATGCTCATGCTTGGATTTCTGTAGCAGAGCTCCTTTTCCGTGGATTTACTAGGTCAAAGAGTCCTGTGTTTTCATGGTCAATAATTATGGACAAATTCCGGAGTAACCATTTTGAAGCTTCTATCCTGAGGACATTTTCCATGACGTTTCAACTGACTGAGACCCATACTTCTAGGATATCTCACTCTCAACCTCACAAAATTCTTCCCCAGAAAATTTGGCATCTTTTCACTTCAAGGGATATTTTAGCTTCTACCCAACCTTCCTTTATTTCAGAGGGATGTTATTTATTTGAGGCAAAATTTTAAAAACCTTATGTCCCAAGTAAGAGATGAAGTGTCACCTCCACTATACATGTTTTGCCCTTGGTCAACATATACAGACATTTAACTTCACTAAGTTCAAGTCCAAGTTTCCATCAGACTGTTTTCAGTTGTGCAAGCAAAAATAACATTGGATTGAAAAGGACAGGAAACACTAGGAAATATATAGGAAGCTGTTATTTGTTTAAGACTGGTGCAAGGGAAAGGTTGAAAAGAATTGCAGAAAAAAACCACTGGAACAAGAACCTGAAATCACCTCAAGGGGTAGCACACTTTTAATCCCAGCAGTTTGGAGGCAAAGGCAGGAGGATCTCTGTGAGTTCAAGGCCAGCCTGGTCTAGAGAGTGAGTTCCAGGACAGCCAGAGCTACACAGTGAGACCCCATTTCAAAAACCAAACCAAAACAAAAGAATTTGAAACCATGCCATAAACTTCAAGCTTCATAAACATTGATTTTGTGGTATGCTACAAAAAGAATCTTCATAATTTTATCAAGCGTCTTTTGTGTCAAGATGTTTTTATAGAAATTATTTCTAACCTTCTCAATAAACTTTCTACACAGCTACAATATCTCCATAGTTTACAATATCTCCATTAGACAGACAAGGAAACTGAGGCTCAGAAATCTCATGCAAGGTTTTGCAGCCAGTGAAGTGTTCAAGTTGACTCGAGTTATTTCTTACAGCAGCACATCTGTGTTGCCAATCAAGGTCTTGACTCCAACCTTCATGCAAATGGATTTGCCAAGATGCAGAGCTTGACTCAGTCAGAGGGACATGCTGAGATAAGTGATTTTTTTTCCTGGGAAAGTGGTTAATAGGTTATCTGTCAAAGAACATTGTAAATGAGGTGCTAAGGATGTAGCTCAGTTGGTAGGGTGCTTGCCTAGCATGCAGAGGGGCCTGGGTTCTATTCCCAGCACATCATAAAACTAGATTAGATAAGGTCGTGCAAGTAATCCTGAGCTTAGAAGGTGCCAGGAGGATCAGAAGTTCAAGGTCATTCTCAGCTAACACGGAGTTCTAGACGAATCTGGTTTTCATGAGATCTTATCTCAAAAAAAAAAAAAAGCCAAAAACAAACAACTCTCCAAAAAAAATGGAGAAAGTTAAAAAAAAAAAGAATATTATAGATGAAAGTCTGCAGTTGATCAGATGCTGGATCAATACACTTTCAAACCCTCTTCCTCCAACATCCATTTTCTACAGAAAGGAAGAGACATACAGAATGATAAAGAGCTTGGCTCAAGCCCACAGCTGACAGGCCAGAACTTTGGTGTCTCTCCTCCTCACCTAGCCACTAGTAGATCCAAGCTTCCAAATTTGCAGACACACTTTTAACATATATAACCACACATATACACCTACATAACTGTAAAAAGCTGACTTCCTTCATTAATTTGTGTGTGACTTTGGCTAACCTAGGCTCCACACTTTTCTGCTCCTGTCTCTCACATAAACAAAGGCACAAGGAAGGATCTAAGGCAAGACCATCTGGGGTCACCTTACTTTTTCAATGCTCTGAATTCCTAATCCACCACAATGACGAAAGTCCTGATGTACTTAAAGCTGCAGCAAAGGAAAAGGAGAGCTGGAAATACGAAAGCCAAGCCCAAGCACAGGCGTATTCTGTCAGAATTCTGGTGGTCTTCGGAAAAGCACTCAGGGCTGTATCAATCCCACTACCCCTCGGAAAAGGAGAGAAGACCCCTGGGGATGGAGAGCAGTGGTGGTGCATGCCTTTAATCCCAGCACTCAGAAAGCGGAGGTGGGCAGATCTCTGAGTTCTAGGCCAGCCTGGTCTACATAGTGAGTTCAGATCCAGAACAGCCAAGGCTATGTAAAAAGACCCTGTCTCAAAAAAGAAACAAACAAAAAACAAAAACAAAAGAAAAGAAAAAGAAAAAAATGAAAGAAAGAGAAGAAACCAGCACTGGGCTGCAGCATGTTGTGTCATGGGTAAGACTTCAAGGAGAGCAGCTGAGAGGACCATCCTGTGCCTGAAGTGACCCTGTGTGTTGGAGAGTAGGCTGCTTGCTGTGTGCACACTTATTCCATCCCAGGGACATGCCAGAGGAGAGGCCCAGCTAGTCTCTGAGTTACCTCCCTGCCAGAGAAACGAAATCACCTCTCAGAAAAAAAGAACCCACCTTTGGGGGCGGGGGAAATGCACCTATCCTCCATCCCAAAATCTTTGTAAACAAAAGACAAACCAAATTTGAAAACTGAGGCCCTTGCTCTTGTGTCTGGGGCCTGACTTAGAGTAGATACTTAAATTCTTACTGTTTAATTTAATGTAAAACTCGGGTGCACACACTGTTGTAAAGGCTGCCGTTAAAGCTTTACCATTAAGTTAATGATTAACATCTAAGCAACCTGAATCTCAGAAAGTCTATTTATTTTGACTACCTAGTTCAGGGAGATTTTTTTTTTAATGTAGCTTTAAATAATCAGAGAGAATCTCATGTACGGGTAGATGGAAGGGCCAAGTTCTGACTCTCAATGGCCAAGCTGTGTTAGAAGGTGAAGGAAAGGGGGTTGAAATGCAGGATCCTGGAGCCACTGTGTTTCAGGGATTTAAAATCCAACATCTGCTATTCCCTGATTCTCTGATCTCAGGCAAATCACTCAGTACCTCCATTGCATTGTTTCTAAGTGGGTATACTAGGGTAATGCCTGATGGAGAGCTAAGGTTGGTTACATGAGTAATAAAGAGCTTGCAATAGCTCCCATCCAGGGTAAGTCCTCAGCAAAGGTTAGCAACAGTACTCCATCTTTCAATGGTAAGAATGATGACCTCCTATTGCTTGCATCTCAAATGAGGCAACTGGCCATACAAAATCCGTCTAGTTTTGTATCTGAATATTGTTGTTATGTTTAGTTTTCATAAATAGCAACCGCTCACTCCTAAAAATATAAAATAAAAAGTTCATTAGACTGGCTTTAACAGTTGATCTCTGTCAGTGTTGCCTGCAATCTGCAAGTGATTAGCTTTCATTTTTATGACTCCTGTTAAACTGTAACAGGCTTGTTATCTCTCCCTGGGTGTGGTTTACACTCAGAATGCTGTTAGCTGTGCTCGGTATCCTATTTCAGCTATCATGATGAGTGAGATGGTGAGAAACTCGCTTTGTTCTGTTGTTCATAAGACATGAGTTATTAATTTCTTAGAGTCTTAGAGTTACGGGTCTTTAAAAATATGGGGAGAAGAAGGTCAGCAAAGGACTAGGCTTTAACCCAAATGATTAAAAGGACAGGATGTTCTTTTTTCCCTTGGGGGCCACAGAAGGAAATGAGAACTAAATTTGATGTTATGAGTTCTCATGTTCACAAATTGATATCTTAGGTTTATGTGTCCTAGTAATTATGTCCTGCTTCGGATAAGGTTCACCCTGAACGTTTAATCCAAAGGTGGAGATGCAGTTATTGAGGCAGCTGCCTAGAAACTCTAACAGTTGAGAGTTTCCAGGGAGGTATCTACTTATGCATAAGCGCAGGGCAATTGTGAAATGGGATCCAAGGGTTGCTTACACTCCAGCTCTTCATTTCCTTCCCTCTTTAGGGGGGTGTGACTGATGTGAGTCCCTGGAGCTGTCATTCTCTGCCTGATATCAGACGCTTAACACTTCAGTGAAACAAGTCAAGATGTTACTGCTCCCAGGAAGGACTTGCTATGAAATCTCTGTCTCTAATTGTAGACTGCAAGATTTGTATCACCAGATCATAGCTTATAGGACAAGCAAGTGAGACCGCTTTAGTTTAAGACAGGCATTCCCTGCAGGAATAGGACTCCAGGTCATTCTGAAGGAAAAACTGAATAATCTGGCCTGGGAAAGGACAGGGTGCCAAGCCAGTTCTGGGAGATCTTTGAAGTCTTATCTACTGGAATTCTCTGCAGGGACCTCCCCTGAGCAGGACTCTCATCTTAAATCTTTGTGACATGCTACTCCAGACTCACATGCCAGGGAGGGAACATCCCTATCACAGGAAAGGGCAGGATGCCAGCACCATAGCAATGGAGTGAAAAAGGGGTTCCTTGAAGGATCTTGGGGCACCCTTCCCAGAAAAGGAATGGATGCTGTGCAAACAAAAAATAAATTTGCTGCCACCATCAAGAAAATTTCACAGACCTGTATGCACAGCTTTGAATCAATATGTTGCAACTTCACTGCATTTAAGAATATCATCATATATATGTATGTACGTACGTATACATGTACATATGAACCCAGGGCGGCCTTGAACTCATGATCTTTCCACCTCAGGGTTACAGGCATCCAATACTTTGGGATACCACTGATATGTGATTTCTTAGGTGAACATTTGTGTGAACACTGATAGAGCTAAACTACTGCATTAGTCTGCAGTCCACAGCTCTACAGTGTGGGTCCCACAATTTCCTAAGTGCAGCCCAGCCCACAACAGCAGAGTTTGGTTAAGGATGGGTTAAGGTGAAGGCTGTTTTTAAATATTAAATAAGCTGGCCAGATTTTGGTGTCACTTAGCTTTGAGATCTACTGAACCAGATAAAAGGGAATTTTCAAGTGTTTACTGGGTTCCTTTCAGTGGTCTAGACACAAAGACTACCACAGTGAACAAGATAAACTAGGCTCCTGCTCTTCTAAGACTTAAGAGGAGGAAATGACTGTTACAAAACAACAACAATAATTACAGGATGGAGTAAGTTGTCAGGAAGAGAGAAGATGGACACCTCGAACCCAATGGAATGTTCACTTTGCTTGACACACTGTTGCTTCTCAAGTCTTCTTCATCTTAGGTATCCGTGCCATGGTTTCTCCCAGGTCCTTAGGCCAAAGGCCGGGAGCCTGAATCTCCCCCTCTTCTCCTTCCTTCACTTACCCTGTACACAGCATCAGCAAGTCACGTGGGCTCTGCCTCCAACAGCAACGCCAGAGCATCTACCTCTGCTCTTAACCAAAGCTACCCCTGCAGGACCCCAGCTGCTCCTGTAAGTGTGACATCATTGGCTTCCTAGTGTCTTTCCAGCTTCTAACCATCTCTATGTAGCCTTTACTCTCTGTACAGCAGCAAGGCTGAGATTTCAACTAGAAACAGGACTCCTTCCTTGGCCGGAAGCCTTCTGAAAGTCAAATAAACCCCTCCTGGGATCTACCGGGTTTTCATGGTCCAGCCCCTGCCCAGCTTTCCAGCCTCATCACCAGTCTCCCTCCCCTCCATCACAGCGCTCCACTTCCCTGCCCTCCCTCGCTGCTGCCTCTCAAGCACAGCAAGCTGATCCAGCTTTATGAACTTTGAACTTACTTGTCCAGCCGGCTGCCTGACTACAGACCATTTGGGTCTCATCTCATCCTAACAAAAGTAGCACTGGCCCACCACATCCGCCATCCAGAAGTGTGTTCCGTTTCCATCATATCTGTGACGTTCCTCCCTACTCACTTGCACTCTAACGTCTGTGCTTGCTCAGTAGAAGAAACATGAAGAGATCTTTATTTTGCTCGCTGCTCTGTCCCTGGCACCAGAAAAGCAACTGGCACATAGCAGGAAGTAAACCAACACTGTCACCTTGGGAAGTGAAGTTAAGCGAGGAGATTAACAGAAAGTACTAGAGGTGGGCAGCTTAAGCTGTCAGTGAAGGAAAGCTCTTTCAGGACTATATGTTTAACGCTGCCGGCCCTTTGGGCTAGATTAAGGGCAGGGTTTTGGGTTTGTAGAACACATAAATTCTAACTTTGTTTTCTTCTAATGCTACACTCCAGACAAACAGGTTTGCTGTTGTTCTACTGACATGCCTCCTTTCCCCCTCTTTCTGTCCCTCTTGAGCGAAGAGACCTGAGTCATGCATTCACCATGCATACATTCCTGAGCACAGTTCTGGGTGGACCTGACCTACAGGGTGTACAGGCACCCCTGTGCCCTACTTCCTCCACCATCAAAAGACCATTGTCCAGACAGTCACATTTTATTGAAAATTTAGGTCAAGGTATTACTGCTCCCAGGAAAGACTTGTTTCAAAAACTTTATCTCTAACTGCAGACTGCAGGGTTTGCATCACCCGGTGTACTCTCCCACGCAGAGACCCCTCCCTGTTTTCTCCAGCAGAATTGACTCCCCATCCCTCTCTGCACACACTGGGGGTTGACCTCGGGACCCTGCACATGCAGGCCAAGTATTCTACCACTGAACTATTCACCCCCTTTATTTCTAGGCAGAATCTCACCAAGCTGCCCAGGATGGCCTTGAAGTCACTCTGTACTTCAGACTGGCCTGAACTTGCCTCGGCCTCTAGAGTAGCTGAGGTGACAGTCCTGTGCCACCATGCCCAGCTCCTTACTCTTTGACTCCATTTGTATATTTCATGACTAGTTGTGTTGGGGGAATTCTTTAGCTTCTGTGGCCTTCAGTTTCTTCATGTGAGCAAGAGAACTCATGATACTGACTTAGCAAAATTGCTATCATGACTAAACATACACAGAACTCCCAGCACAGTGCTTAACACAGAATCATTCATTACATGGTGGCTACAGCAGTTATTATTTCTTCTTCTCGTTATTAAAAGTATAGCTGGATCATAATAATTATTAACATAGAAAATATTATCCATAACTTGACAGTACTTTATTACATGTTTATCATTTGCTAGAAGCTTCACATTTATTATCTCATATGAGGTAATTTTGCAATCTAGTTACTTCATAGATTTCTGTTTTATTTCCCAACCAGACAGGCTGTATATCTTTAAAAAATAATCCTCTCGGTGCCAGATGAGTATATTGCTCATAATAAGGATTCAGAACTATTTGTAATTACATGTAGTTCTGAGATTTAGAGACTTGAATTATGTCAAAGCATAAGCTGATTTGGAAAGCCAGATCAGTGTGTCTGCAAGTTTTGTTTAAAAGCATGGGTTTGGTTATGCAAGATGCTGAAGAAGTATGCTGGTACAAGATCTGTCTTCCACTGGTTCCAAATATGCATGTGAGCACCTACTATGTGTTAAGCTATGTTACAGGAAATTAGTATAATCTTCTAACGCTGGGAAACTCAGGGGTCTGGCGGCATAGCCCGGTGGTAAAACATGTGCTTAGCATGTGTGAGGCCCTGGATACAGTCCTCGTCACGCCCCTCTCAAACACATAAACAAATGAAGGAGGAAATTATGGCATTAACTTGTCAGTGTTTCTGGCATGTTTATAAACGATACTTTCGCAGTTGCATTCTCCCAAGAGATGGGCTTATTTGTTAGAATCTAAGTGCTTAGAGGACACACAGAACATGCAGCCTAATGAACAGTGAGGTTCTGGTGTCAGAAAACCTAGGCCTGAATCCCAGCTCTGCTAATGATTTGCTTTGAGGACCTGGGCAAGTTGTGGAAGTAACAATAAGGCTCTTGCCTCAGTTTCTTCACCTATAAATAAAAACAGTAGTACCTACCTTTAATATTTATTTGGAGCACGAAATTAAGCACATAAAACATTCAGTACTGGCATGCTTTGTTTTATTAGAAATAGAGATTGAGCCTCAGGGCCTGGTGCATGCTAAGTAGTTGCTCTATCAACATCTGCAGCCCAGGATTGGCATGTTTTAAAAACTCAAAATATGGACTAGAGATATGGTTCAGCCACTAAGAGCACTGGCTGCTCTTCCAGAGAACCCAGGTTCAGTTCTCAGCTTCCACATGGCTGCTCACAACTGTCTTTAACTCCAGTTCCAAGAGGATCTGACGCCCTCTTCTGGCTTCCCCAGGCATAGGCATGCATGTGGTTCAAAGAAATACATACAGCCCAAACACCCATACACATAAAATAAATCTTAAAAAGAAACTCAAAGTATCAGCTCTCCTTCCATTACTAGCTTATATTTACTCTACAGATCATAACAAGAACGGGGAACAAAGAGAATGCAAACCCAAACTCAGTTTTGAGCACAGAAGAAGGGAATAGACGCATACTCCAGTTAGTCAGACATCAGAATAGAAGCTCTACAAAAATTGAGTCATTTAACCTCACCCATCAAGCAGGTATTATATTAAGGGTATCAGGAAGTATCTTGGACAAGTTTACAGAGTAGAAAAGGCGTGGCCAGATTAGTCTCTATCTGAATCCCTTTCACCTAATGGAGCAAGAGCTGAGCTGCCTCTTGAGTGTTTTACTTAATCACATCTCTGAGGCACCATACACACTGCATTCTTTAGAACCATAGTGCTCAAATGGGGCCCTATACATTCAAGACTCATCTGGAGTGATTCAGTCTACAGCCCCAGAGTTAAAAAAATTCTGATTCAGTGTATTTGAGGTAGAGCCGAGGAATCAGTATTTTAGGAAACACCGAGTGATTCTATTGCAGGTGGTGTCTGATTACATCCTATACATACAGCCATGACTGTCAAGATAGCTCAGCAGGTGAAGGCACCATTTGATAAGCCTGAAGACCCGAGTTCAGTCCCTGGGATCCACATAATAATAGGAGAGAATCAACTCCTGAACATTTCCTCTGACCTCCACAAGCAAACCATGACATGTGGGCACTCACACACAAAGACCAAACGAATAAAAATGTAATAGAAGGGGCTGGCAAGATGGCTCATTATCATGTATGTATTGAAGATTAACAGCCGACAAGTTATGACCATATGATGAAGATTCCTACACAACTGATATATTTTAGGCTTTATGCAACAATGACGTCATTTGCATCCACTTGCCAGCTTCTCTGTACACAAACTGATGACATTTCCATTTCCCTTTTTCTTTTTCTTAAAGGGAAGTAAGATCTTTATGTGCTTCCCAAATAAAGCAGGCAGAATGGGTTGTTTTGAGGACTCAGGTAGACATCAAATCCAGATTCTACCTATATCCTCATCTGATGTCTCTAGCTCTTCCTTGGTGTCAATCTTAGCTGGGGCCTCAGTGGCTGTGGTTGCAGCGGTGGCAGCGGTGGTGGCTGCAGAGGCAGAGGCAGAGGCATCAGTGATGGCAGTTGCTACAGTGGTGGCAGCCACAAATGCTGATGGACATCTTTGAGCTTTTCAGCAGGTGGGAAGGTGGTCTCAGTCTCCACAGACAAAGCCAGGACCCACCTGTACTCATTGATAGTAGACTGTAGATGGTGGCATTTAGACAAAGGTCTGCGGACACAACGTGGACAACATTGTGGGTGGGCACCTGTCTAAATTAGGGTTTCTATTGGTGCGAAGAGACACTATGACCATGGCAACTCTTAGAAAGGAAAACATTTAACTGGGGCTGGCTTACAGTTTTAGAGATTTAGTCCGTTATCTTCGTGGCAGCTTGCAGGCAGACATGATGCTGGAGAAGAAGCTGAGAGTTCCACATCTTGATCTGCAGGCAGCAGAAGGGAAAACTGTCACACTGGCCAGACTTGAGCTTGTAAGACATCAAAGCCCGCCTCCACAGTGACACACTTCCTCCAACAAGGCCACACCTACTTCAACAAGGCCACACCTCCTAATAGTGCCACTCCCTATGGGCTAAGCACTCAAACACATGAGTCTATGGGGGCCATATCTATTCAAAGCACCACAGCACCCCTCTACGAAGGAAATGAGAGTGGAATTTCCTCTTTGATGGCAAACACTGTTGTTGAACACCTGCTGGACGATCAACCCAAAGAAGTAGGGGGAGGCAGTCAGTACCTGCAGTGATGTGGCTGTCTAACTCCCACTGTGTCTGCAATCTTAAATCATCAGCACACCATCAGAGTTTCAAATGTGCCTCTGAGGAGTTTAGTGGTGAGGCCTGAAGCCTGGAAGATGTTTTTTGGGTTCCAGACCAGTGTTCTGGGATGGCGTAGTGACTTCACATTAGGCAATAGCCTTAGCTCCAGAAACAGCTGGTACCTCATTGGCTAGCAGCATGCCCTTGATCTCAGTGAGGTCCTCCTTGGTGAACACAAAGCCCACATGCCCTGCATATGAGGCAACAGTTTCTCCAGAGTCAGCTTGCATTCCAGATGCCCTGGAATGGCCTTGCATATCACAGTGTTCTCATCTATCAAGACCACAGCCTTCCCTCCAAGGGACAAGCAGGTCCGCTGCATTTGCTTGGAGCCTACATTGTCTGTTCCCACAAAGAAACATTTTGGATAAGCCTCAGAAGGAGGATGATCTTAAAGGAGTCCTCGGATTTCCAAGTTACCACATCTTCCCTGGGCATCATAGTGGTGAGTGTACCAGAGATTGCTATGCAAGATTTAAAGACGAGGCCATGCTAATGAGGACGCCTGATGAGAGAAGGCCTAATGATTTTTTTTTTTTAAATCAGTGGTTCTCAACCCTCCTAATGCTGCAACTCTTTAATACAGTTCCTCATGTTGTGGTGACTCCCAACCATAAAATTATTTCCATTGCTACTTCATAACTGTAATTTTGCTACTGTTATGAATCATAATGTAAATATCTAATGTGCAGGATATCTAATATGTGACTCCTGTGAAAGTTTGTGACCCACAGGTTGAGAATTGCTGTTTTAAGCAATGATGCCATTTATTTAAAATGTTTATTCCAAGAAAGAACATACACACACCTCCCCCCCACACACACACACAATTTCGCACCAAACAACCAGGTATCTTCAACTGAATCACATCCTTCTAATTTTTCCCTTTGCACTACCCTCTCTTTGACGACCAGAGGACCTGAGCTGTTGGGTGGCTAGAACAGTCCACACCCAGGGCTTCCCACCTTTCTCCTGTTCTATTGGCATTTTCTATGAGGAAATTTTTGCCAAAAACAGGGGCAGTAGCCAGGCACAGGGGCTAGACCTGATGACTCTTATGTTCATATGAGTTTGGATTGCTTTCTATGGGTGAGCCTCTTATTAGCTGATCTTATTTGTAGCAGTTGTTTGCTTACTTACTTGGTGATGATGATTTTTAAGCCACCAAATAGAAAATAAATACTTAAAAAAAAAACAGAGGACCCTGAGGGTGACGGCTCACTAAACCCACAGGGATTTATCAAGCCCGACTTAAACAGCTGTCTGTCAGATATTAACCAAGGTAATTCCTTTAAAACAAACCATATAGGTCACACAGTGCTAATAAAATATGCTGATGAATCCTTGAGTATTTTGCCCTGATTATGTCTCCTTGGGGAATAGAAAACTCATTAGCATGAACTCCTTGTCAGTCCTTCCTGTCTTGTTCCTCAGTTGCTTCCAGACAGGTTTTGCATAAAGGGGTGATCAGAATGTGTGCAGTATGGTCAAGTCGCAAACGAATGGCTCTTCTACCCCACTGATTGCACACGACATCGCACAGCATGCGAAGGTTGCTATGTTTCATTGTTAAGTCTACTTTTCTGTCTGAGTACTTTAAAAAGTAAATGTGGATGACTGGGCTAGGGAGAGAGTTCTCTATACATGTGTAGCACTTCACACTCAACTGCAGATTGTAGTTCCCAACATGGGAAAATCCTCAAAGCCGAGAAGTGGTTATAAATTGGAAACAGCAGGTGTGTGTGTGTGTGTGTGTGTGTGTGTGTGTGTGTGTGTGTTTGAGAGAGAGAGAGAGTTGTGTGTGTGTGTTAGAGAGAGAGCTGTTTTCTTTCTGAAGCAGTAAGTAGCAGAACAGGTTGTTTAGGGAAAGTCTCTTGAACTAGATAATTGATTTAAAATGCATCTTCCTATAATAATACCTTATATTTTTATGGTGCTTCGAAAAGTTCAAAGCATTTTCACATTTATATATTTCATTTAAACTTCACAACAAGCCTATAAAGCAGTGAGTGCGAGTATTTCAAGCTACCTCCACCACTTGGCTCTCTTGAAGCCCAGGAGATCAAGAAACTTGTTTGAGGTCATATAACCAGTTGGTGTCACAAAACCAGAACACCAAGATTTGGAAACTTAGGCCTATGTTTTCTTGGCAGAAAGTGTCTCTGTCACAGCTTGATCTAACCAGAGCTCATGTGGAGATTTGTGGCTACAATTTAATTGGAGAATACAAATTAGGCATGCTTAAAGCACCCTTAGAAAGAAGGCTGTGTGTCCCTTAGATCATGGCTGTGTCAGGAAAGGGGGACAGGGAACAGACTCAGTTCTTTCAGACAACGCAAATTAAAACACAAACAAAAACACTCTGTGATCAGTTCCAGGGCATTTGAGAGGCAATTCATTCACTAAATTGTGCTTTCATTTTTCTAAAAGTATCTGTTAAGTACCTTTCTATAAGATACTGTGCTCAGCATTTTGGAAAGATACAAAGGAAAGTATTTAATTTGGGGGTTGTATGTGCTTTGAATAACACAGATAATAACTGTTTTATCCATTGTTCACTACCACCTCGTAGATGAAAAGACTTCCAGGCAGAAAAGAAGCATAAACAAAAATAGATGATGAAAGAAACTGGAAAACTAATTTCCTTCAGTTCTCTCCTGGTGAGACGCTTTTTTTTCCTTTTTGGTTTCAGTGTGATGAAAACTCTCTTGCTAAGCACACAGAGCACCAAAGTTGCTGTGTCATCTAACATAAAGTACATTACAACACTAACGCTTCCTTGAAACTCAGGGACTGGTGGTAGATTGGTGGTAGATTGGCGCCAGGTTCTTCACCAGGAATACTGGGTAGGATTTTGCCCAAGGCCTACAGTATCCCCAGAGCTTTCCCAAAGACAAGAAATACATTTATATAATGTTTTTCTTTCCACGACTCAAAACACAAACAAAACCATTTTTCCTTGTGTCAGGCATGTTTGAGACTGCAGACAAAAGCAAAGGCACCAACATGTGCAAAGAAACAACCGGATGACTGGTGAAAGGTCCTATAAGGTAAGCAAGAGTTGGGGGCTGGAGAGGTGGCTCAGCGGTTAACAGCACTGGCTGCTCTTCCAGAGGACCCAGGTTCAATTCCTGGGGATCTGACACCTTCACATAGACGTACATGCACGCAAAACACCAATGTGCACAAAGTAAAAAAAAATAAATAAATAAGTTCATTAAAATAAATAAGTTCACTTAAAAAATATCAATAAGAGTTTGCTAATGGGAAGTTGTGAGTATTCCCCTTGTTGTTTTTTTTTTTTTGTTTGTTTGTTTTTACATTGCTCTTGACAAATTTCTTCACTTTCTGGCACAAGCATGTCTAAACCTGAAGGCAAAATTTGTGTTTATACTATATCGTAAGTACTAGTTAACACATTTCTTTAGGGTGTCCTAGGTATACACAGATAGTGTCCTGAGTGTAACTACTTTGTTTTTGTTGACAAGTCCTGTTAAGCCCCCAAAGTGAAGGTATGAAACTATGCATTTTCATAGATGTTATTTATTCACCTTGCTTGTGTGTGAAGAATGGGCACTCAGCATTAACTCTAACACTGTCCTGATCTTACTTTTCTGGATTTCTGTTTTCCATGTCTGAAAACAACAGGTGAACTCTAAAATCAGTTCCAACTCACCAGATGATGCTCCAGCTTTTAAATAAAGGTCAGATGTCAGCAAGATGAGGTGGTGTTCATCCAGCTCCTCTGCACACTGAGGCCGGAGGACAATCTGGGTATTGCTTCCAGTGGGAGTATGCTACCCACCCTCCAGCTCTGGGGATCAAAGCCAGGATTTGTGCGCACTATGCAAGCACTCTACCACCAGTCACATTCCCAGCTCTCACACTTCGTTTCAATCTACACTTTAGGAAAAGTAACTTAAAGTGGGACTCACTTGCATTTCTGTTAAACAACACAAATATTGGAATACCATGAAGTCACTGTTATTTGAAATTGGGAATGACTCTTTTAGCATTTCTTTTTTCCTTTTTGGTTTTTTGAGACAGGATTTCTCTGTGTAACCACCCTGGCTGTCCTGGAACTCTCTCTATAGTCCAGACTGGCCTCGAACTCACAGAGATCTGCCTGCCTCTGGCTCCCGAGTGCTGGGATTAAAGGCGTGCGCCACCGCCATCCTGCTTAGCATTCTTTTAGTAGAAATTTCAACCCAATTTTCACATTTTAAAAAAATGGAGACCTAATGACCAATGACAGTTACTTGTTCAATACCATACAGGTTATTATCAAAAGCTGTTGAAAGAAAAATCAGTGGCAGAATATTTTCCATATTTTTATCTATTCTTATTTGTAGACCACACTTCCATACTCAGTATGATGAATAGAGTAATAAATGCTCAGTGCTTAGATGAAGGAATATTAAAAACAAAATTTGAGGCTATAATACAGATTCCTGACAGGCAGGGTACATTTTAATAATCTAAATAGTAGATTTATAAGCACTTAAAATAAACAAAACCACTTAAGATTCTTAATTCTGCTAACTTGTGAATTTTCACTCAATAACATAGTAACCCTGCTATCATTTTCTAAAATTATTTTAGATATGTTTTATTCTCTATATAATACTGTGATTTTATGAAATGGAAGTATACATTGAAATCTGTCAATAATATATTTTCTGGTACTGAATGCCAGTATCAAAAAATATATTAGAACTGGTTGTAGTGGTACACACCGGTGATCACAGCAGTTGGGTGGCAGAAGCAGGCAGATTTCTGTGAGTTCGAGGCCAGCCTGTTCTACACAGCAAGTTCCAAGCCAGCCAAGGCTACATGGTAAGGCCCTGTCCAAAAAAAAAATCCCCAAAAGTGCATGTGTGTGTGTGTGTGTGTGTGTGTGTGTGTGTGTGTGTGTGTTAGAAGTTTCAGGTATATTTATAGGTGTCAGCACACACATGAAGTTTACATTATTCCTTCCATACTTGTAGTAAATACTAAGCAGCCTCTCTATGGTTATTTAGTATAGTGGTTGGAAATTAAATATTAGCACAGGTTGCTGATCCGTTTCAAGGCACACAGCTTTATTTTGGCAATTAACCCCAATATTGGAAGTAGAGAGGGCTCTTTAAAATTAGTGCTTCTAGCATTTCTCATTGACTCACTCTTGTCACTCCCTTCTCGCGGTTAATTTTAACCTTGACCTCCCACAGCTGTACTGCTTTGCTCAGTCTAAGAAAGAAACTCCCTGATTCCACCTTTTTTTTTTTTTTTTTCATTTGATGAAGCAACAGTGGAGAGGAAAAACCAAACCCATTCCTTTAAGAAAGATTCCGCCTCCTCTCTTCTAAGCAAGCGCCTCACAGCAACCGTGGAGTCTCTAAGTCACACACTTTACTACTCAGCATTGGGAGAAGCAGCCTCAGCCGCCGCCGCCGCCGCCGCCGCCGCTGCTGCTCCGCGGCTGCAGTGGGTTCCCGTGCAGCACTGCAGAATCCACACCTAGCCAGGGAAGACAGACGCACGTCGGCTCCCCTGCACGCAAATAAGCTTTGGATCGTCTGCAGGTAAGCACATTTCTTACCCGTTTTGTTCAGGAACCGTGGGAAAGGGAATGGTCGTGGAATGCACTCTTCATCAGCCATGCTTAAAACGTTATGGGAATCTGTCGTCCTTTGGAGGTGGGTTGGGGTCTACAGTTCTGTCTGGCACACGTCCTGTGTAGTGGAGACTATTATATGATATGTGCTCCTACAGTAAT
>CABHPQ010161717.1:20545-32532 GCA_902168405.1 Peromyscus aztecus | reverse complement strand
GTTGGCCCCTTCCCCTTGGACAGGCTGAACCCTGACCTGTCTGTACTGTCCCACACGATCAAGGAGGTCTTTGATGCTCTCTGTGCTTGCCATGTCTTTTGAGGACACAGGCCATGAGAATTTGTTTCTAGTTCAACATCTCCCTGCGTCCTATGAACACAGTCTCCGGAGAGAGATGGGTACGCAGAGGCTGGTCCCCAGGGAGCCTGCTGGCTCAGACTTCCCATGAGGCCCTGTCCTGAGAGATCCCTCACTGGGAGCAAAGGAAGGGGACCTTCACAAAGGCACGAAAGGACAGCAGGTGACAGCCATGGCTGTGAGCTGAAAGGTGGATGCTAAGGTTTTGTTTATTTTTTGTGTCTGTCTTCACATCCCGACCAACGCAGATGCTAACTTTTATGGTTTATGTTCCTTCTTCTCCAGCAGCCCACCAGGAGAAAACACTCCTATGTCTTCTACACTATCATCCAAATGACTTCCAGAAGCCTCTATAACCTCTTATTTACAGAGTTTTATTAAAAGATGTCCACAAATGGCCCCTAGAATCAGGACATACCCCACATGGTGGTGACTGTCCTGAATACGAGACTTTGAAGTTTGCAGAGAGAGAGAGAGAGAGAGAGAGAGAGAGAGAGAGAGAGATCAAGAAAGAAAAGCAAATATCACCCCCACACCCACATATACATACCCCCCAACCCCCATCCCCCACACCCCCACACCCCCACACACATCCATCCCCCACACCTCCAAGGCTACATTCTGGAGGCAAAAAATGTTCTCTCCAAGGTCTGTGATGCACACCCACTCTGGAAGCCTGGGAAGTCACAGGCCTATTACCTAGCTGATCAGGGGAAAGTGCCATCAGGAAGCAGTGACTCTCCTTAAGACAAGAACAGTTCCATCCAGCCCTCTGTCACTCCCCATCCTACAGGGCGGCCTAAGCACCACATAGCTAACCCTGCACCTCTGGAATTTTCCATGCACTTTCTCTTCGATGGATCTGATAGCCTCAGGTCAAGGTCATCGCACACTGCTCCCAGAGCACGGAGATTTTCCTTTATGACACTTACCCGGGGTGTAATGGCTACCCAGTTAGAGGAGAGACCGGATCTCATTCTTGTGTGCGTCTTAAGCATGGAGCATTGCATTTGCACGTAGCGGAACTCAAGCAGAAGTGTTTTGGTCAACTGACGGAGTAGAGGAGAAAGAAACAGAGGCTGGCTGGGGGACACCGGAGACAGGCAAATGGGACCAAGGAAGGACAAGAAGAAATAAAGGAGCCCAGGAAAGAATGCCAGTTAGACAAGCCTTAAAATGTACCACGACAAGAAGAGTTTTTAGAAAAAAAAAAAAAAAGTGCATTTTCCTATTTAAGCTTAAATGTTCATTGCATTCCCCTTTTGGGGAGATGATGAGATGTTTTGAGAAAGGGTCTCATGGTGTAGCTAAGCTGAACTCAAACTCTGACCTGCTTCAGGACCCCCCAAGTGTTGGGGCTGCCGGCACGCACCATCATACCTGGCCCCAGGTTTTTTGGGGTTTTTTTTTCCCTACCAAGGAGACCATTTCTTGGCTTAATTTCAGCCTCAGGGAGCCCTGATTGTGAGTGTAGCTCATGACTGTGGGATGTTCTATGGACAACATGAGCTCTTCTCTTGATACTGTTTTCAGGGGTTGTCATCATGACGTTGCTGTTTTCGCCAGAGCAATGCGTGGCACTGGTTTCCCCAAAGCCTACAAATACTCTCCAGTGTGTGTGGTCCGGGCTCTCACAGTGCTCACAGTTGGACATTGCTCACAGTGCTAATTCACACCTTCTGGCTGCTGTGACTACGGGCCAGCCTAGAAAGCGACCCCTCTGAGGATAGCGAGGGCTCTGTAATATTTATTTTTAACACTGTCAGAAATCACACTCCAGTAACCAACCAAGAGAAAACACCGCCATTCTTCTACAGAGTTATCCCCAATGGCTTCTAGAAGGCCCTGAAGCCTTTCATTTAGAGTTTTATTCAGGTTTCCACAGACACCCCCCATCCCTGGAATCGAAGGTATAATCCACGTAGCAGTGACCATCCGGAACGCAAGGCTTTGGGCTTTGCTAGAGAAGGGAGGTAGCACACTCTGCAGAAAGATGAGCCAATATGCTCCGCCCCCAGGTGGAAAATGACACTGTATGAAGGCAAGAAGTAAATGAAATGAAGTATTTTTAAAATGTGGTCGATTTGTCACATAAAATGATTAACGCAGAATTTCTGAATCAAGACAGCAGATGAAATACACGTGCAAATTTATTTCCTCTCTAAATTGAAATAATATGCGGCAAAGAGGGTTTTTTTTGTTTGTGGTTTCTTCAAGGATATAAATCCATAAGATTTATGGATTTATTTTTATATATAAATCCATAAGACTTATATAAAACAACATTTTGAAAGCTAAAAAGTAGATGTGTGAGCACTGATGCTAACCAAAGGCCGAGTTAGCCAAGGAAGAAGCCAGCATAGTCCACCGAGACAATGCGCGAAGACCTTGGGACTGACGGCACCTGACAGACTCTGCATGGATGTCTGAGAGACGACAGTGTTAGAATAAAAAGGACCTGGGGAAGATCCCACTGTCACCAGGCAACCGGCACAACCCAACAGAACCACAAGTGGGCTTTTTTACTGTCTCATGAAAGCAGAAGCCACCCAGCCTTCCTCCTCAACCCAGACTCCATAGCAAGGTATTGTGGGTACCTCAACTTAGGTTGAGTCTCATCTGTCCTTGTGAATGGGAAAGTATTTCTCACTCACTGTCTCGATTTTCCCATCTATAAAATGGGACTAATCAAAGCACACACTTACTATGTAATAATTAAATAAACAAGCATAAATAAAGCAAAAAATAAGAATAAAAAAAGAAATGCTTGGCCTATGTAGCTTGATAAATGATAGCTGTTGTCATGATCACCACAGATAAGCAATGGCCACACAAGAGCCTTGTTCATAAGCTTTTTCCATCCAAAGGGCCTGGCTGTGCTCAGTCCTCATGCAGAAGGCGTCTGATGGCCCCGGCTTTCCCATCTTCCCCTAGCTAGTTGTAGAGTTTGGATGAAGCACGTGGTATTTGTAACCACTTGTCTAAGTCTTTCATAACCAGGATAAAGGCACGGGTCCCTAACATCACACACTCAGTTTGTGGTAGGCTGAGGATCAGCACGGCTGCCTTCATCACCAGTCAGCATCATGAAGGGTCCTGAAAAGAAGTGTGAACGTGCAGTTGTGAGGGATGGCTCCCTGAAAACACAGGTGCTCACATGGCCACAGGATGAGGAGCTGGGAGAAGTGGGTTCTATCGCAGCTGTGAGACCCAGCAAATGGCCCTCTAGCTCCCTGTGCCCAGGTCCTCACTCAAGGTCCAGATGCTGTGGGTACATGTTGGTGTGCCCTAGGATCCCATAAGACAGTGGTTCTCAACCTTCTAAGGCTGTGACCCTTTAACACAGTTCCTCATGTTGTGGTGACCCCTCAACCACAAAATTATTTTCGTTGCTACTTCATAACTATAATTTTTCTACTGTTATGAATCATAATGTATACATCTGTGTTTTCCAATGGTCTTAGACGACACCTGTGAAAAGTTGTTCGATTCCCCAAAGGGGTTGTGACCCACAGGTTGAGAACCACTGCCACAGAACTATGCAGAGAAAAAGAGGTCAGTCGTGGGGTATCGCGTCTACTCCGAACACAACGCCTCATCTAAATCTAACTTCAGAGCTAGCGCTGGCTGGCTTGTGTTTCCCATCTCCTTGTCTAGGCAGGACCCATGACAATGTTATCACTTTTTAAAACATATGCCCGAACTCGTTCCTATTCCAGACAATTGGCAGGTGCCCAGTTCATAGATTATTTCTCCAGACAGCTGAATGCGTTGGCCATTGGTCAAAAATGAGATCACCGCAATCCTATGTGCTGTAGCTGGAGGAGCCTGAGGAGGAACTGGGTCTTGGTTAACAAATGGCACTTTACATCCCATCATCCTACATTTGCCTCACCTGGTGTCTGGTCCTGAGCAAAAGAGGGTCTGTTTAAGTCAGGCTGGTTTTAGTCTGTGTCCCCTCAGGTGGGTGTGTGAACTGCCTATTCATGTCAGACACCCACAAATCCCCAGCCAGACTCTGGCTGCTCTGGGGGAGTGTCTGGCCAACATCCCAGATCCCTGGCCTTCCTCTCAGGCCTGCACAGTTGGAAAGAACAAATCAGGAGACCGCCCCCTGTCCCAGCTGTCTAGATGCTGGTTGAATTTACTTACATGTGGATATGGGTAATACTCCACATGTGTACCAAGAGGGGCGGAAAGGGGGAGGAGGAAGAGATACCGTTGTTACCAAGCCTGTGACGCAGATGGCGCGCTGTGACCTGGGGTAGGTAAGATGGGCAGTCTGATTGCCCAGTGACTCATCCCCACGCTTTCATCAGACATGTAATGCTTCCCTAAGCACCTCCACGCCTTGCAAACAAGAAAATTCAGGAGGAAGACTTTCAAAGCCACAGCGTCTCACAGCTGTAACCCGTCTTCCTGCCTTCTGCCCAAGAAGGTCTGACTGAACTTGCAGCCGGACTCCACCCAGGGCTGGCCCTCTGTGAAAGCATTGTGAGATCCCTTGCCAGCTGGGCCTGTACAGACAGAATACCTGAGAGCCACTGCCAAAACAGGAAGGCCGGCGCCTCTCTGGGGGAGACTGGGGAGGGTCAGCCACCCCGGTCTGCAGGGGTCAAGGGTGACAGTCCTCCACCTCGACTGAGGCTCCAGGACCTTTCCCTAGGGCCCTGGTCACTCTGGTCCCTTCATTCGCTCAATTAACAGAGTCTCAAACCCTCTAGGCCGTAGCCTGTTGCCAGGGGACACAGAGGTGCGCGAGATCTATCCCATCCCCAGAGCATTCATATTGTTGTAACAAGCCACCGAAGGGACAATCCCGGCAACTGGGCCTCCTCTGGAGCCCCACTGCGACACCCCAGCAGTGTGCCTCAGATCACTGTCAAAGCAAATGAGGGGTGTGAAGAAGGGGACCAGGCAGGGGGACCCAGGCAGGCTCAACTTCATCTCTCCCTCAGCATCACAGAGCTTCCGGATTCTGGCCCAGTATCTGTAACAAGAACTTGTCACACAGGCCCTCTCTGGTGAATGGCGTATGCTGAGCTCTAATATAAATGGATGAACAAACTCTTCACGACTAAATTGCCCGTGATGCCTGCTTCCCATTCATCCAAACACTTACGCATTACCTGTGTCCACAAGGCATCAAGTCTTTAGCTAAATAAACTAACATGCAATTTGTGGTAAAACTTTAGAATACCAAGAGAGTTTAGGACAGCAATAGAAATGATCTGGGCTAGGCCAGAAACCCCCATACCACTGGCTCATTCCAAGGATCCAACCATGAAGATGGAAGAGAGCTGGAAGAAAACCAGAAGGACAGGAAGTCGGGAGAGGAATCAGGTATGGGGAGAGAGGGGGGAGAAGCAGAAGATAGGAAATATAATAATAATATTAATAATAATAATAATAAACATCATGGTGGCACACCCTTTATCCTCAGCATTCAGAGGTACAGGCAGATCTCTGAGTTCAAAGCCAGCCTGATCTACATAGCACATTCCAGACCAGCTAGGGTTACACGGTGAGACCCTATCTCAAAAATAAAGAAATGCTACTCGTCGCTTCCTCTTCCCTTTTACTGTGACCTCAAATCTCAAAGGTTTGCTGCCCCTACCAGCAGCTACAATCCTTGTCTATCTCTAAGCCGGCATACCTTGTCAGGGAATCCTAGGGAATGACGGAAATGTTCGCCTCCGCCCAGGCGAGGCGGCTTTCGGCCTGCAATGCAGAGGACTAGTGTGGAGACTTGTGGATCCCAGATTTGCCTCACCACCATGCCCTCCAGGAGGAAGGCTGCTGCAGGGGGTCCCAGAGGTGAGAAGCAGGCTGCACAGAGGCAGGCCTGGACGGTCTGACACTAACTCCACCTGGTTTGGGACCTGAATTTAGCAGTCGTTGGCTGAGCGTGTCCATGAGCTCTGTTCCTGGGGGCACCGGGAAAGCACGCTTTGTCACAACCCGGCCTGGTGTTCACAGCCCTCCATCCTGTCCCTTGTTTCTCCTTCAAGGGGCTCAGCTCTGACTATCTGACTGTGCAAGAGAAGCCTGGCTGGGACTTTAGGCTCTCAGCCCCTCTTGATCTGAAAGAAGCAGTATGGGAACCCCACCTTTATCCGATGGCACACAGTGATAGCAGGTGCCTCTGAGATCACACTGGCCAAGCCACATACGATGCAATCTCAGGGAAGTTTTTCAAGCTCTTGGGACCTCAACTCCCTTGTCTATAAAGGAGGCCTTATCACCTCACTACCCTCACCTCCCCCCCCCCACACACACACTAGTTGTTTCAAGGGTTGCTAGGGTAATAATGTGTAGAATGCCTGGCAGCCAGTTCTGTTTGCTGTGTCCTCACATGTGTGTACACGTGCACACACACACAGAGCAAGGATGTGTGAGTGCAACTCTTGGCTGAGTGTCAGTCATGAGAAAAGTTTGTATCAAAGATCAACCCCTACCCAGCACACTCCAGGCCACTCTTGCCTCCAGGTCTCGGTGAGCCTGAGCGTTGAGAGCCATGGTCTTTGTCCCCACTGTACCTCACTGCCCTCTGAAGGAGGCAGGACAGGGGCCTGTACAAGCAGAGGACACTGGGCAGGGATCCCCAACCCAAGCAGTTTGGAAACACAGACGGACAGTCTCCACCCAGAGGTGCAGGACTAAACTAGGAGGACCTGGGATTCTCCCTGATTCCCCTCAGGCTCTACTGGTGCTTTTGGGTGCAGGCAGGTTTCAGGGCCCTGGGGACCAAGGCTGGAGTGAAGCCGGGGACCTTCACTGAAATTGTTCTTTGTCTACTCCCAGACTTTGCCTCTCTCTGCTGGACCAGCAAGGAGCTAGTTGCACACGGAGGCCTCAGTTCTCAGAAACCACTTCCCCTCTCCAGGCTGCTGCTTCTGCCTCTCTGAATTAACCTTGCCCAGTCCCTGAGCAGTGCTGTTTATGAGAGTCACTTGAGAGCATGTGTGTGACAGTTCTGGATGAACAGCACCACCCACCCCTAGTCCCAGTGCAAACGTAAACACCGGCTCAGGAGGAGCAATCCACACCCAGGAGTGAGTGTTGCCGCCTAGGACTGGGAAAGGGAAAAGGGTCGACCCTGGGATAAGTAAGGCCTCCTGCCCAGAGGCCAGGGAACGGACAGACTGCAACTCCACACAGAGGCCGCTGAGGGCACTGCAAGGCCCTTCAGGCAGGCCTGCCCAAAGCCGGGGAAAACACTTGGAGACAAAGCATGAGGAGGTGGTGTCCACCACAAGGGGCGGGAGCCAGGCGGGAAGGCACCAATGCCACAGGGTTCCCATTCTAAGAGTGAAGTAGGGTGCTAGAGATGGGGTGCAAGACAGGAAGGTGTCCCACAGTAAGGGCATGGAGGCCTCGCTCATGGTTGCCACAGACTAGCCAACTGCACCTGCCGGGACAGAAAAGGCCCTGCAGTCTGGCGTCTGTCACTTAGTGGACTCTCTCTGCATACCAGTGTTCACTGCCTATCTCCATCAGCCAGTACTGAGCAATTCTGGAAAACCCAAGCCTTGCCCTTCTTAGCCACCATGGGGCTGACTCTAACTAAGCTCTAGAGGAGCAGCCAAAATGTCTGTGTTCACCTTGCTCCACAGGATGGAGCGCATGCCTATATTATAAACCTGCTCAAAAGCCCATGGCTTGGGGCATAGGCCTTGGTCAGGAACCTAAGTCTATCAACTCCCAGATTTTACCTCTCTCGGACGCTGGACCAGCAAGGAGCTGAACACAGAGGCCTGGGTCCCTAGAAATTATTTCCCCTCTCTTGATTGCTGCTTCTGCGTCTCTGAGATAGGGAAGTGACCCTGCCTAACTTCTGTCACAGTGTGGTTTTGCTAAGTGGATATATTGTCCAGGCTGCCTTCTAAATAGTGATGTGCAAACCCATAGACTAGTGCTGCCCTCAACCTTGGCCAGGGACTCATAACTAGTCGAAGTGCTAAAACTAAGTGACTATTGAGCACTCCATGCCACCCTCAATGTTCAGAGACCATCTCAGAAGAGAGGCAGAAAGAATCTAAAAGTCAAGCCTGGACCACAGTGAGACCCCACAAAAAAAAACCAAAACTGACAAAACAAACAGAAAGGAATCAGAGTGGAGCAAAGGTCCTGGATTTAGAGATCAAGAACTCAATGGAACCTCGATACAGTAATTTCAGCAGAGAGCAGGGCCAGGCATGCTTGCTGCTCCCTTCTTAGAGCTCCCAAGCAGTGACTTTGGCCTTCACATAGCCAAAACCAAGCCCCCAACCTCACCAAGCAGCTTCCACCTGCTGGATTCTGCATGAGATGAGCCTGCCCTGGGCTGCTTCTGGACAGACTGACTGAGAGGAGACAGCAGAGGACCAGAGTGGAGCAGAGTGTGCAACGTGGGCTGTGAAATGCAGGGTATTGTCGCAGAACCTTGGCAAGTGCCTTCCTGGATAATCAAAGGATTAAGCTTGGAGACTCACAGTTTCGTTTTAAAATGTGGAACCCAGAATTAAAATGTACCACATGTCACTTCATTTTCTAAAACGTATTTTCTCTATATCTGCCCGAGTTTCATGGCAGTGAGATCATTTTGGCCCGAGACTCGCCTTACATAAATGAACATATGAGCCCTCAAATGGCATCTGAGGAACTTTAAGACAAATGTTTGAGGGTGTCGTGTCTAAACTGCCATGCTGTTCAGCTTTGTACGGTGCTGCTCGGTGTCTGGTGCTGTGGTTTGTGCTTTGGGAAAGACAGGAGAGAATGGAGAAAGAAAGAAGGACCCTTGCTGCCAGCCTACCGGGCATAACCGGGCAGCGAGGGACAGAGGTGGTAAGGAAAGTCGGGGCAGAGAACACGACACAGACAGACACACATCTTGAGACAGAAGGACACGGTGCACATACCCACCCATACACACATGCACACACATATATGTATATAAATAATTTAAAATTTAAAAACATTTTAAATGACAAATGTTCAAGCCAAGAATTCTAATATCCAACTGTTGTGCTCATCGATTACCCCCAGGGGAACAGGTCCAAGACCCCAGGGATGCCCGAACCTGCAAACCTCACTAAATCCTGCATTTTCCTACGCATACCTGTGAAGAAGTTAATTTATAAATTAGGTACAGTAAGAGGCTAACAAAAACAAAACAGAATAATTGGGAACCTTATGAACGATTCATGAAATGTTGATAGAAATCCATGAATTATATCTTGAATTTTCCATTTAATACTTTTGGTGGGTAACCTAAACTTCAGAAATTAAAATTGTTTTTAAAGGAGGATTGCTATGGTCAGAATTTAAAGAGGGGAAAGGTGGTGGGTAAGCTGGGTGGGTGTGGTGGTACACACCTGTAATTGTAGCACTCAGGAGGCTGAGGATTGGGAGTTCAAGGCCAGCATGGTAGGAGTGATTTAAACAACATACAAAACAGAAAGAAAAAAAAAGGTGTGGGGGGATAGAGTATAAAAGAAATAGCTGTAACCCACAAATTGAAGGTACTCAAGCTGATAAATAGATTTTTTTGTTTGTTACAGGGGCTTGGGAGATGGTTCAGTGGTTAAGAGTACTGGCTGCTCTTCCAAAGGACCCGAGTTTGGTTCTCAGCACCCACAGGGTGGCTCACAACTACCTGTAACTCCAGCTCTAAGGGATCTGACACCCTTTCCTGTGTTCTATGGGAAGCCACGTGCACGGTCACACATACATACACACATATAATTTCAAAAAAAAATTTAAATCTAACAAATTTTTGTTATGGGAATTATAGGGCATCATGGGTAGACAGGAGATGGTTAACATTTGGAGAAGAAGCAGGCAGGGGGGATCAGAATAGCGCCTGACGCCGTGGAAAGCTAGAAAGTGAAGCAAAATGATTTCACAGTTCTAGTCCAAAGTATTTTCAACTTGGAATTGTTTTATCCAACGTCAATCACAGCTGAAGATGAAGAAGCGACACCTTCTGAGACCCACGAGAGGGACCTGGGAAGGGAGGTGGGGAGCTCCAGTACACCAGCAGAGACCCAGCACAGAGTGGCCTCTCTAGGAAAAGCAAGGCTGGAGAGAGGCTCCCACAAGGGGGGGCTCTGGGCTGACACCGGGGGCAACTGAAAGAAAATGCCTCTGTGGGGCATTTCCTACACAGTAGTGGGCCATAGAAAGGAAAGCAAATCAGAAGCGATGAGTGTGTCAGGGCGAATGGTGGCCTCTAAGCGTGTGTTCTCACCCCAAACCTAAGAACCTGTAAAGAAGGCCTCATTTGGAAGAGGGGTCTTTGCAGACGTACCTAAGGATCCCCAGGTGGGATCTGTCTGGATTATCGGGTTGGCTGTATTTATAGTGATATGTTACATATGTTATTTTGTTGAAACACTACATACAAGGGAGCCGTGTGAAGAGGAAGGCAGAGACGAGAATCATCAGCCACTTCTAAGGGACACCTGGGCTTCCGGAAACTGGAGGAGGGCAAGGAAGGGGTCTCTTCTAGAGACCTGGGGGGACAGTGACCCCGAGACACTTTTGATTCCAGACTTCTGGCCTTCAGAACTCTGTGAAAATAAATTTCTGTTGTTTTAAGCTCCGTGATTGTAGCAGTTGGTTAAGGCAGCCCCAGGGACCTAACACACAGAGTCCATTTAATTTCAGGAAAATACACAAGGGAGTAAACAGAGTATATAGCTCGGATCAAAATGGGTATTTTATGTATGTATTACTGCTTTACATCTAATTTTAAAAGGACGGATGACATCGGGGGAAAGCCTCGATGTCTGTAGCACGCATCTAGCCTGAGTAAGAAGTAAGCCGACATTGTCTGGGTCAGATTCACTGCTAAGGCAGAGAGCTTTAGGGACCATCAGGGAACAAGAGAAGCCAGTGGAAAAGAACGGGGGGTGGGGGGGGATTATAGACAATTCAAGAGAAAAGAAATAGAAGATGCAATAAAAATGTGAAAAAATATCCTCAATGGTTTACAAAAAGCAAATTGAAAGAAAAGGAATACACACTTTAATCCATGACGGCATGGCAGAAATTTAAAAGATTACGCCTACCCAATATTTTCCAAGATATAGGTAATCAATAACTCCTATCTGCTACTGGTGTGAGTTCAGAACAATCTAATTGGAAGGCAGCGTGGCAGAACCCAGCACAATTTAAAGTGCTCTTGATCTCCCTCCTGTGAATTCTATGTCTGATTTGCTCCTGCAGAAACAGGCCCCCACGTCTGAACACGATGTTCACATCAGCCATATCTGTAAAGGCTCAAGATGGAGAAATCTAAACTTCAGTAACAGGACTTCAAACTCAAAGTATGTTTAAGTCAGTAACAAGGAAATGTTATGCAGTATGTATATTCGTGTGTGCACATAACAATTAATGAAAAAAGAGGAATGAATTTGAAAGCAAGTAAGGAGAGATGTAGGGGAGGGTTTGGAGGGAGAAAAGGGAAAGGGGAAATGATATAGTATGATCTCAAAAAAAATAAAAGAAATATATTTTTTAGAGTGACTAAATTCTATACCAACAGAAGGATGCCCACGAGGTGCCTCAGAACAGGAGCTGGGACAGCAGCAAGTGCAGTCCTGTGTGGACTAAATGCATGCCTATGTGCCCATCTCCTCCTGACCACATGTGTCCATCTCCTCCTGGCCATACGTGCCCATCTCCTCCTGGACATATGTGCCCATCTCCTCCTGGCCATACGTGCCCATCTCCTCCTGGGACATATGTGCCCATCTCCTCCTGGGCCATGTGTGCCCATCTCCTCCTGAGCCATATGCACCCATCTCCTCCTGGGCCATATGCACCCATCTCCTCCTGGGCCATATGCACCCATCTCCTCCTGG
>CABHPQ010161717.1:0-20535 GCA_902168405.1 Peromyscus aztecus | reverse complement strand
CTCCTGGGACATATTTGCCCATCTCCTCCTGGGACATATTTGCCCATCTCCTCCTGGGACATATGTGCCCATCTCCTCCTGGGACATACATGACCATCTCCTCCTGACCATATGTGACCATCTCCTTCTGGCCATATGTGCTCACCTCCTCCCAGGACATACATGCCCATCTCCTCCTGACCATATGTGACCATCTCCTTCTGGCCATATGTACCCACCTCCTCCCGGGCCATATGTGCCCATCTCCTCCCAGGACATACATGCCCATCTCCTCCTGGCCATATGCGCCCATCTCCTCCTGGCCATATGCGCCCATCTCCTCCTGGCCATATGTGCCCATCTCCTCCCGGGACATATGTACCCATCTCCTCCTGGCCATATGTGCCCATCTCCTCCCGGGACATACGTGACCATCTCCTCCCGGGACATATGTGCCCATCTCCTCCTGGGACATATGTGCCCATCTCCTCCTGGCCATATGTACCCATCTCCTCCCGGGACATACATGCCCATCTCCTCCTGGCCACAGGAGGGGATGAAGGGAGCAGGGAAGAAATACTCTTCCTTTTATAGGCATCAAGATTCAGGGGGGTTCATAATATAAAAAAAAAAAAAAAAAAAAAAAAAAACCAGTTCCCTTTCCTTGCTTTCTTTTGTCTCGCCACCCTCCACCCCCATTCCTCCCTCCTTTTTTAAGACAGGGTCTTACTCTGTAGCCCAGGCTGACCTTAAACTCATGCCAATCCTCCTGCCTCAGCTTCCTGAGATCACAGGCATGCAGCCATGCTTGACTTGTTTTACCTTTAAAATACAAATAAAGGGGAACCACAGTACAAGTAGATCTAAAAATTTTTGTCCTGTTTTTGTTTTTTTAAATTTTTCAAGTGTTAATTTTTGAGTATGGGTGTTTTATCTGCCTGTATGTCTGTGTACCACATGTGTGCCTGGTGCCCCCAGAGGCCAGAAGAGGGCGTCAGAGCCACCAATTCTCCAGTCCCATATATATATATATATATATATATATATATATATACATGTTCCAGGGGATCTGATTGATTCCCTCTTTTGGCCTCCTCAGGCACCAGGCATGCACATAGTGCATAGACACACATGCAGGCAAAACACACACACAAAACAAACAAACAAACAAATCTATCTTAAAAAAATTAAGTAACACCAGCCAACTGAAGGAAAAGTAGAATTGAAATAATATAGCCTCGCATAATCTCAACAACCACTGCTAACATCCAGGCACAGTTCCTTCCAGTCTTTCTTCAAATGTCTTTTTCCCCTTAATAGTTGAAGTCATTCTGCTAAATCCATCCTGAAGGTTTACGGTCTGGTTTCAGTGTGGGCTTTTAACCGCAGAGAAAACAGTCTGTTTGATAAAAACCAATGATGCCGAAAACAGATACGAGAAGGGCCCGTTGCTATGGGAATTATTGAAAATAAATTTCAGCTCCTACTACACCCTGCTAATGTATTGACCAGAAGGAAGAACAAGCATTTGAAGTCACTTAGAAGAGCAGCCAAGAGCATTTCCAATCAAGAAGGAGAACACACGAGTCCAGCGAAGCTCAAGGCGGCCAGCAGCACTGCCCTGCCAGTCAACTGTGGTCTCCTAGCAACCGTGTCAGTGGAGGGGAGGGCCTTGGGAGTCAGGGACTGGGGTTTCTCCCTTTGTTGACAGTTGGGCAGCCAAAGGCCAGTCTGTTTCCCTCACTGTAAGAGCCATTGCGGCAGGATGGTGCAAGGCCAGGGAACAGCACACCTTCCCTCCCATAGAGAAGCCCCAGACAGCATGCAGCAGCACTCCAGGTGAGCCAGGGGACCACCAGGCCCTCGGCACTGGAGTGACTCCTGAGGACCCCTTCTGTACAGGAGTCAGCCCCTTAAGTCAGGGGAGCTTCTGGAGGTCAGTGGGGAACAGCCAGGGAATTCAGAGGATATGCAATTTCTGACATTGGAATTATAATATCTGAAGAAATGGTACTATACGCCAACTCAACTCTGAACAGTAGTCTATAACCAACAACATTTAAAAGGCAAGACTGGGGGGCTGGAGAGATGGCTCAGTAGTTAAGAGCACTTGCTGTTCTTCCAGGGGACCAGAGTTTGATTCCCTACACCCATGTCAAGCCGTTCACAACCATCTCTAACTCCAGATCTAAGGGATCTCATACCAGCAGGTACCCGAACACCTGTGACGTACACACAGACAGACACACATACATTCACATAAATACAAGTAAAATCTAAAAAAACATTAAAAATAAAAGTGAAATGGTGCACAGACATCTTAAGTTTGTTTGTTGTTTGTAAAGGCAAGGGGTGACCTCAAAGCGGGGAGCAGAGAGCAGAGAAGCATGCTGTACGAAAACAGGCCTCTTCCTAGCCCACGACGGGCTCGGCTGCAGCATCATATCTGGTTTCACACCCTAGCTCGGCCATGTGTTAGCACAAACCATAGCCTCTTCCTATGTCTGTAAAATGGGTATCAGTGCTCCCATCTCAAGGGGTCCTGGTAAGGACTAAGTAAGATAAGCTGTGCCCAGCCTAGCAGGAGCTCGGGCACAGCGACTATCACCACCATCACAGGTCCCTGTCTGGGCTGCAGGTGGTTTTAAACACCAGTTGGCTCCATCTCTCCCTCTCGTTAAAGCCTGGTCTCTATTGCCACACAAACATAGAGTTCCTGGAGTGTGCAGTGCCAGGCCTCTCTACAGCACCCTGGTGACAGCTGTGCATTCCGAAGACAAGCATAGTTGACCTTGATGCTAAATCAACACACATCTGGAAGTGGCAAAGTTACAGACCCCCATGTCCTTCAGAGCCCTGCGATGTAGGATTCACACTGCCAGGCTTCCAGGAGGCGGAGGAAACCCTGGGTTCCATTACAGCAGCGGTTCTCAACCTTCCTAATGCTGCGACCCTTTAATACAGTTCTTCATGTGTGGTGACCCCCCAACCATAACATTATTTCATTGCTACTTCATAACTGTAATTTTGCTACTGTTATGAATCGTAATGTAAATTTCTGTGTTTTTCCGATGGTCTTAGGTGACCTCTGTGAAGCCCAAAAGGGTCTTGACCCACAGGTTGTGAACAGCTGGATTAGTCAGTGATGAGTTCATTCAATAGTTGCAATATTCAATGGGCATGGTGGTGTATGCCTTCAGTCCCAGTACTTGAGGGGCAGAGGCAGACAGATCCCTGTGAGTTTGAGGCCAGCCTGGTCTACAGAGTGAGTTCCAGGAGCTACATAGTGAAGCCCTGTCTCAATAAAATAAGAAAATAAGCCAGGCGGTGGTGGCGCACGCCTTTAATCCCAGCACTCAGGAGGCAGAGCCAGGCGGATCTCTGTGAGTTCGAGGCCAGCCTGGTCTACAGAGCAAGATCCAGGACAGGCACCAAAACTACACAGAGAAACCCTGTCTTGAAAAACCACTTACTGATCCCAAAGAGTGAAAAGCTATCCCTGGTCACTTGATTGTTTTTTAAGCTTAGGTAAGGAACACACATTCTTATTTTGAGAAATAATTTAGCACATAACGCAACAGATAATCAAACATTTCAGTAGCCATCTCTATGAAATGACAGCTGTCAACGTTTGTCATAGTTTGCTCATTTTTCTTTCTCTTTTTAAAAAAATTACTTATTGTTAATGTGCATTGGTGTTTTGTTTTGCCTGTGGAAGGGTGTTGGTTGACTCTCCTAAGACTGCAGTTAAGGACAGTTGTGAACTGCCATGTGGGTGCTTGGAATCGAACCCGGGTCCTCTGGAAGAACAGTCGGTGCTCTTAACCATTGAGCCATCTCTCTAGTCCCCAGTTTGCTTGTTTTTCAAGATAAGGTCTTGGTATTTTGTTCGAAATCTTCCTGCCTCAGCCTCCCAAATATTTACAGGCAGGTGCCACCATGCTCAGAACCATCTATTTTCATCAAGTTCTTAAAGAAAACTGCCAGATAACCCGGAAGTCTGTTTCCCTCTCTATCCCCACATTTCTTTCCCACTCGTGTCCCAGTCGTTGCTGTGGATTTGGTCTCTGCCCATCTGTGCTTTTGTTTGGAGGAAGTTCTTTTACCTACATTTCTGTATTTTCTTTTTCTTATAGAAAGAAATGAGGGGCTTGAGAGATGGCTCAGTGGTTAAGAGCACTGCCTGCTCTTCCAGACGACCTGGGTTCAATTCCCAGCACCCACCTGGCAGCTCACAACTGTCTATAACTCCAAGATCTGACACCCTCACACAGACACACATGCAGGCAAAAACACCAATGCACATAAAATAAAAATAAACAATCTTTTTAAAAAAAAAAATGAAAGAGAATCAGGGAAAATACATGAAGTAAAACTGTGTGTGCGCACGTGCGCGTGTGTGTGCCCTCATAGGCATGCCTGTGTGTGTGGGTGCCTACGTGTGTATAGAGGGGCTTCTGGGCCCAGGGAGCTGCACCTTGGTGCAGCTGTTGCCCTGATGATTGCAGGTACAGCCTGCGGAAAGGGAGGGTACTCTGCAAACGATACCCATCAACATCTCCAAAGCACTGCACTCCAAGGGCCTACCTGGGTCCAGGTGGGTGAAAGAGCCCACCACGAAGTCCAGGGTGGAGACAGCCAGCAGGAACAGCAGCAGCAGCTGGAGGCGGATTATCCACTTGACACCTGCTAGGTTGATACCCAGCAAAGCCAGAAGGACAGCAACTGAAATTCCTCGCACAGCCCAGATGTTCCCAAGGCCCAGCAAATCTGAGATGGACTCGGCGAAGCCTGTGATGTACATGGCACCTGCAACACACTGCCAGGCAATTCCCAGTGGGAACAGCCAGCAACAGAGAGAGAGGCATCAGCTGCAGACCTGCCTGTACGCGTGCATGCATGTGCGCATGCACAAACACACACACACACACACACACACACACACACCAGCACCGTGGCTCTCTGCCTGGGAGGCAGCACCAGGTCAAACCTGCTCTTCCACAGGGAAACCCGCCTTGGGGTCCCATTTCTGCTCACTCACATCTTGAACAAGAAAGGAATGAGCCCCGGCTTGAGAGCTGTCAATGGTAGCCAAGGCAAAAAGATTTTGGGATACTGGGTCAAAAGGCCTTTGGCTTTCTGCCTGCACTAAATCTCTACAACAAACATGTGCACACAGGGCCCTGTCCTCAGAGCCCAGCAGCGCACTCCCACAAACCTAGGAACACCATTTCTTTTAACTAGCGTGTGTGAGCATGTCCACCTCTTTTTCGAAACAGGGTCTCTCAGTGGCCTAGGACTGGCCAGGTAGGCCAGGTTGCTGACCAGCAGCCCATGGAGCCTCTTACCTCTACCTCTCTAGTGCATGACACCACACCGTGTTTGTTTTCCACACTGGTTCTGGGGATCACACACATGCCCCCAGGCACACAAACAGGCACATTACTGAATTACACTCTTTTCCCAGGCCTGAAAATCAGGTTGTTTTAGTTTGGTTTGTATCATTTGGTTTTGGTTCTTTTTTTTTTTTTTTTTTTTTTTTTAGATTTATTTATTATGTATACAGCATTTATGACTGCAGGCCAGAAGAGGGCACCAGATCTCATTACAGATGGTTGGGAGCCACCATGTGGTTGCTGGGAATTGAACTCCGGACCTCTGGAAGAACAGACAGTGCTCTTAACCTCTGAGCCATCTCTCCAGCCCGGTTTTGGTTCTTTAAGACAGGGTATAACACTGTAGCCCAGACTGACCCGGATCTCACTATAGATCCCAAATCAGCTTCAAACTCAAGTAATCCTTCTGCCGCAGCCTCCTGACTGCTGGAATTACAGACATGAGCCACAATCCCTGGCAGTATTAGTCTTTTGCTTATCTAGCTGCCAGGCATGGTGGCACGTAGCTATAATCCCAATACTCAAGAGGCAGAAGCACGAAGATCACTGAAAGCTGAGGCCAGTCTAATCTACCTAGGCCAACCAGGGCTATGAATGAATAATATGAAATTTAGAAGTAGAATAAAAAAGAGTGGATGGCACATCTTTTCAATGTGATGTGTGACAAGGGTATCCACAGGCTATCCAGGTGAAGTCAGTCTGGTTCACTACTCACTGTTGATCAAACTGGCACTAAATATCCCACACGAGTAGTTAGTTACATGTTAACTTACACTGATTTTTGCCAATCTATAGCAGATGCAGAAATAACTTCTGTCTGGTGACCAGATAGCCCGGAGGATTATGGTTTGCAGTTCTATAACAGTGCCTAGCTTGATGTCCAACCCAGCAAACTTGACTTCCCATTTACTGACTAAAGCGCCTAACTGTGAACGTGCAGATTTGATCTGTCCCTCTGGCCTCCACGCCTCACTCCTCACTGCTCATAAACATCTTAACTAGTAGGCTGCACTCATTCATATACTAGCGTCATGGTTTTACATTTTTTGGAAAATTTGAAAGGCAGGTCCAAATAAGTAGTTAAGAGTGACATGAGCTGGGTATGGTGGTGTGCTGTGGGATGTTCTGTATGGCAAATGTGTTGCTAATAAAACACTGATTGGCCAGTGGCTAGGCAGGAAGTATAGGTGGGACTAACAGAGAGAATAAAAAGAACAGGAAGGCAGAGGGAGTCACTGCCAGCCGCAGCCAGGACAAGCAGCATGTAAAGATGCCGGTAAGCCACGAGCCACGTGGCAAGGTATAGATTTATGGAAATGGATTAATTTAAGATATAAGGACAGTTAGTAAGAAGCCTGCCACGGCCATACAGTTTGTAAGCAATATAAGTCTCTGTGTTTACTTGGTTGGGTCTGAGCGGCTGTGGGACTGGCAGGTGAAAGAGATTTATCCTGACCGTGGGCCAGGCAGGAAAACTCTAGCCACAGTGGTGGACACTGTAATCCCAGCACTTGGGAGGCAGAGCCAGGCAGATCTCTGTGAGTTCAAGGCCAGCCTGGTCTACCGAGTCATACAGTGAGACCTTGTCTTTAAAAAAAAAAGTATCATGTGTGGGCCAGTAAGACGACTCATCAGGTAAAGGCACTTGCCACCAACCCCAATGACATGAGTTTGAGTTCTAGGACTCACAGGGTTGAAAGAGAGAGCCAGCTCCTGCAAGGTGTCCTTTGACCTCCACATACACACACATACACACATAATATACATATACACAATACACACATACACATAATACACACATACACAATACATGCATACACAATATACATACACACACAATATACACATACATACACAATATACACATGCAATATACACATACACACATACACATACACACAATATACACACATACACAATATACACACACACAGTATACACATACATACAATATACACATACACACATACACACAATATTTACATACACATTCATACACACACGCACAATAAACACATGTAATAAAATGTTAATGGCATGAGCATCACTTTGTGCAATCATCAACCTCAGTCCCCTTCTCTCCCTAGCTTGGTCACTTCACTGACCCCCAGGCTCTGCTGGTCACCCTCATCAGTGCAGCCCTGCCCTTGCCGTTATCCCAGGAACAAATTCAGCTTGAGCCTATTCAAGCTCTTCCTTTTCCATGAACTTCCCATCACTCAGTAAATGTGACACTTACCTCCAGTGCTATGTAATTATCTGGGTCCAGACTCTATCTCCTGCCCCAGGAATACAAACACCCTTTCAAAACAAAGCACTTGGGCTGGGGAGACGGCTCAATGGATAGAACACTTGCTGCACACGTGTGAGGACAGAGTTCAGATCCCCAGAACCCGTGAAAGAGCTGGTCAGGTGTGGTGGCCAATGGTAATCCTAGCATTCCACTCTGAGGCACACAAAGGGGATCTCCAGGGACTCCCCAGCTGGAATCAGCCAGTTCTGAGTTCAGCAAGAAACCCTGCCTCAATAAATAATGAGTAAGCCAGGAAAATGGCAATGTCAACCTCAGGCGTCCACAACATGCACACATACATGCACACACACACATGCACCTATGACCATGTGAGCACATAATCAAGCAAGTGCAAACACCAAATACAGGTTAAAAGACTCAATGTCGGTTTCATCTCTTGAGTTTCCTCCATTTGCTGAGCACAGTGCAAGCCTTCAGTGAACACTGTGTGATATGCTAACGTTCATAGTCGTGCCCTTATCTGTGACCATTCCTACCACTCAGATCTGGCTGGGAGAAGTCCTGTTGACTTGGCCAGCTTCTGACAACACAGCACAATGTCACCATACATACACGCCACACAAGGAAGCCCGAGTTCCAAGGTGAACACAGAAAAGCATAAGGACTCTCTCCCAGCCAGGGTTCAGCTGAGGAACAGAATTAGTGAAAGCACATGGGACTCCAAAAGGGGATTTGGTGGGTTGGCTTGCACAGACAGAGGCTGGGTAGTCCCGCAATGGTCATTTACAAGCTGGAAAGCCAGAGAAGCGATAGGCTGCTGAGTCCAAGAAGATGGAAACCTCCAAACAAGAGGGACCAAGATGCAGCACCAGTCTCAAGACAAGGGTCTGGAAGCTCTGTGGAAGTCACTGGAGCGGGTCTGCGTCAAAAGGCTGCCAAAGCTGGAGTCTGATGTTCATGGGCGGTGGTAGCAGGATTTACGCACCTGCTAAGGAAGACTTTACCATCTGCTCTGACTTCCTCTGTTTTTGTTTGGTCTAATTCCCAGCTTACAGGACTGTGGCACCCACGGTCAGGACAGCTCTTTGCCCCTCAGCTGTCCACCCTCACAGACACAGCAAGTGGTGGTCTTTACTAAGTTCCTCTATATCCAACCAAGTTGACAGTCAAGGTCAACTATCAAGCTAGGGATGAGGGCACTTGTCTAATAGCCCAGCACGAAGATGGTAGAGGCCGGAGGGTTGTGAATTCAAGACTAGCTTGGATTACTTGGCAATATTCAGATAGATTAGGCTATATAGCAAGATCCTGAGTAGGGAGAAGGGGGAGAGCCCCCACACCGTCAGAGTTATTGTAAGACCTTTACGTTTCTGGTAGATGACGGGTAGACACGGCCATCGCCATGGAACTGGACTACCTGCACACATTTGGGGTGTACTGACAATGGTGCCTTGTACCCAGTTACAAAGTAAACCCATCTCAGGGAAAGAGGAGCCTGTGCATGAGCTCCTACAATGCAGAAAGGATATTCCCTTCTGGCTCAGAACTCATGGCTTAGCCCACATCCAGCTTGAGACAGCTGACACAGGGCGGGTCTGAACCCCAAGCCTTCCCGAGCAAGTCAGCTGCCCTAAGGCATCCACGCTGGAAAATGCTCTTCCTTGGAAAGCATTACTGAGTTTCTGTAAACATTCCCAGAGCTCATTATAGTTGGAAAGAGTTTTCATTTCCTTCTAACATAATCAGGGACTTTTACCATTCTCAACACAGAAACATCTGTAACTCCCTGCCACATAGGTGGGGCGGTGCTCAGCATCTGAAAGGTAGGAAGAGGTATATTCTCAGGGTAGAAGACCTCCATCCCTCCCAGGGTACTTGTTTCGGCTGAATCGGGTGTTCAGGAGACCTGAGTGAAGACAGGCACATCCCTCCACACTCTCTCCTTCAGGCACAAATCCTAATTTAGGCTGCAGTAGGCAGCGGGTATGGATGGCAGAGGTGCTCACTCCCACCATGAAAACTCCAGGCCTCTATGTGGTCTAAAAAGGCTTTCTGATCCTCCACTCTTGCCGTAGAGAATCCAGCACAGAGCACATTAACCATGACCAATGTTTTGACACAGTCAACACAGGCCAAAGCCAGACATTTCCACATCCAAGTAAGTAGCCAAAGAGGCTCCTCGGATGCCCCACAGATGGGTGGTATAGGGAGGGAGGAGGGTTTCTCGCTGCAGTCTTCTCCTCTGGCCATGGATCTGGTCCCATAGGGTAGGGCTTCCTCCATAACCAGGCCTCCGAAGTGAGGGAGGAAGGATTGAGTGTGTCCAGGACATGGCAAGATTTTTTTTTTTATATTTTTGCTGTCTCATGGGAGGCTTTTTATTAATTTTATTAATTTTTATTTTACGTGGATGGGGCCTTTGCTTGTGTGTATGTCTGTGCACCACTTGGGTAACTGGTGCCCGTGAAGGCCCAAAGAGGAAGTCAGATCCCTTGACACTGGTCTCACAGGTGGCTGTGGACCATCATGTGGGTGCTGGGGATCGAACCCAGCTCTTCTGGGAGAGCAGTTGGTGCTCCTTCTTAACCGCTGAGCCATCTCTCCAGACCACATGGCAAGATTTTAAAATCATGGTTCTAATCAGGCATGTAGGCCTGTAATTCTAGCACTTAAGAGGCAGAGGCAAGAGGCTTCCCATGGGTTCAAGGTCATCCTAGGTGTCCGGATGGAAGCTCAGCCCCCCTCCTCCCTCTCCAAACTCTGCCCCTTTCAGAAAGCCCGCCAAGCAGCAGCTCCTCCCCCTGCCCCCAGCAGCTCCAGGCCGAGCCTGCAGGGTATTTAAGTTCTAGCCCATAGACCTGACATGTGATTTCTCTTCCTTCCCTCCCCTGGGGATCACCCAGGAATGCTTTGCTCCGATCAAACCTGGTCTTATTAATTCAGCTTGATTTGGCTTATTGCATCGTTGCAGAAACCTATTACTGGGGGTTCAAAATACTTACCACTAGGCTATAGAGTAAAAAAAAAAAAAAAAACACACACGAAGTTAGGTAGGTAAGGAAAGAGGGGTGAATTGGGAAGAACTGGGGTGGGTTTGAATATGACCAAAACACATCGTATGAAATTCTCAAAGAACTAATAATAGTTTTAAAATATAGGCTGGGGCTGGAGAGATGGTTCAGTGACTAATGGCATAGATCACACATAACAGAGGACTCCAACCACCTGCTAACCCCAGCTCCAAGAATCCAGCACCCTCACTGACCTCCAGGAGCACCGCCCTCATATGCACAGCCCCTCAACACCACCACCACACGCACATAATTAAAAATAAAAAAAATAATGCCAGGTGGTGGTGGCCCACGCCTTTAATCCCAGAACTCAGGAGATGGAAAGGCAGACAGATCTCTGTTAAGTTCAAGACCAGCACAGTCTACATTGTGAGTTCCAGGCCAGCCAGGGCTACATAGTGAGACCATGTCCCCCAAAGAGTTGGTTCTTTAACATGTGACATGAAATAAGAAAGAAGGTTACAGGGGGTGGGGGGACCCAAGGAGGGAAGCAGAGGATGGGGGGGGCATTGACAGCGACAGATTTCCAGTAAAAATGTCACAATGGAAACCTCATTCTTTGCAACTTAAGATGAAATGAAATTATGGGATAACTCTTTATCTAGATTGTTTGAGGAGAGAGGTGAATTCAAATGATTAAAGGAAGGAAGGAGAGACGTGTCATCACCAGACAGAAAGAAATAAAGGGGATTACAGGGGACCAGTCAGTACTCTAGATAACCTGAATATGCAGAAAGACACAACCTACCAATACTACCCAAAACAGAATCAGGACACCCCCTTGCAGGCAGAGAGTATGCTAATAATCGGGAGATTTGAAACAATGGCCACCAAGAAAACCAGGACCAGATGGTCACACTGCTATGCTCCACTTAGCATTTAAAGAGTTAGTGCCAACCCTTTATACACATTTCCAAAGACTAGAAGAGAAGGGAACCCCCCAACCCCCACCAAGTGAGTCCTTAAAGCCAGTGTTAGCCCCACACCAAAACCAGACAAAGGCATCTCCCAAGAGCTGCAGGCCAGCATCCTTGGAAGTGTGTGTGCCAACATCCTCAGCAAAGTCCAGGCAAACCAAACCCAGACGTCGACTAAGGACAGGAAGGTAAGGCACCCTGGTCAGAGACTCGGCCCAGACGAGCTCAGACAGCACCGACTACAGGGACTGCTGTCAGAGGCCTGGGCCCAGAAGTTTCTCCCCATGGCTGCCTCTGCTGGGCAATCCTCTGTAAACACTCTTCCTTCCAGCCCGCCCAGGGTCCTCTCCCCATAGGGTGTTCAGCCCTTGTCCTCATCTCCTGTCTGCCCAGAGAGTGGGGAAAGTGGGGCTGTCCGTGTGACCAGCCTGCAGCCCCTGTGACTGTGTCACAGAACAGGAAAGCAGCCCTTAGGGTGGCAAAGCAGCCTGTGAGGACTGCTAGCCATTCCAAAATGGCTGTCACAGAGGCAATGCATGTTTCGAACGCCTGGATTTTGGAACATTTACAAAAGTCTTACATTATTGACTAAGCTTTTTCCTCCTGTGAAAATCCAGCTTCAAAAATGCTCCAACATCTGAAAGTTGGTGGGTTTTGTTTGGTTTGCTTGCTGTTTTCTGCTGTCTGAGAGTTTGGCGTGGATTGGCTTGGTAGGGGTTTTCTGTTTGGGTTTTTGTTTGGTGTGGAGCTTTTTTTTTTTTTCATCTTTAGAGACAGGATCTCACTATTTTGCCAAGCTGACCTATCGGTCACAACCCCCCTGCTTTAACCTCTCAGATGCTGGGATTACAGGCATGTCCACCACATCCAACTTCAAACTCTGAAATATTTCAACCCTGCTTGAACAATGCTCAAAAATGTTTTGGATTTTTTGAGCATTATGGATTTTGGATTTTTTTTTTATTGAGGGTGCTCAACATATATTTCTAGGTTTTCTCCAGTAAAAGCAACTGCCTTTTCTGAGCAAGTGATGAGGTACCTCCCATGCACCTGTCCTACACACACACACACACACACACACACACTCACTCACTCACTCACACATACTTTCTCACACTCACACATCCATGCACACACAAATACAAATGCACACACACACTCACACATACTTTCTCACACTCGCACACCCATGCACACAAGTACAAATGCACACACACCACACATGCACACACACACACACACACACGCACACATACTTTCTCACACACACCCATGCACACACAAATACACGTGTGTGCACACACAAATACAAGTGCACACATACATGCACACTCACACACATTCATGCACTCAGCTTTGTGCCCTTAGGAAATATGATGTATTTATGCTGTGGATGATTGATTGATTGATTGATTGATAAATAAAACGCTGATTGGCCAGTAGCCAGGCAGGAAGTATAGGCAGGACAAGGAGAGAGGAGAATTCTGGGAAGTGGAAGGCTGGGGCAGGAGATGCTGCCAGCCACCATGAAAAGCAGATGTTAAGATACCGGTAAGCCATGGGCCAGGTGGCAAGGTATAGATGAATAGAAATGTGTTAATTTAAGATATAAGAACTAGATAGCACGAAGCCTGCCACGGCCATACAGTTTATAAGTAATGTAAGTCTCTGTGTGTTTATTTGGCTGTGGGACTGGCGGGTGAGAGAGATTTGTCCTGACCGTGGGCCAGGCAGGACCAGGAAAACATCAGCTACATATTTATGCTGATGCCTCTGCTGCTTCAAATGAGAAGTAACAATGCCCATTTGTTCTTTTTTAATTGGCCACCCGCCACCATTTGTTTTCCCATTAAAAACCCGTCTGGTCCAAGCCACACTTACAAAAAGCTACTTCTCAATGTCTGCATGTTGCCTTCCCAGCATCAACTCTCCATCCCTGCGTCCCAGCTAGCCAAGCTTTAGATGAGCCCTGGAATGTCTCCCTCCCTGCCTGCTGATTTTCTTCCTGCTGTGTCCACCCCAATGTGTGGCCTTCTCATTGGCACGCGCCTCAGTCTAAGCATCCACACGAGGGCCTCTGGCCTGCCTAAGGCCACCCAAGTCATCAGACCTGCTAGATCTTCACCTCCAAAGGAAAGGACTGCTTCCAGGATAGGCGTCTGGCAGAGGCACAATGCCCACCCACGGTGCAAAGTGCGGAGGGCTCCCTGCCATGCACACTCCTCCTGGAAAGGCAGCAGAAGTGAGATGCTGCCAGCCCCTGGCCTGGGCACACCGGGAATTCATGAGGCAGAGGCAGGAGGAGACAGGAGCTCTGGAGTTCAGGCTCTCCACCTAGATTCCTGGCGCAAGCCCCCCCTCAGAGCCCAGTGTGGTCCTCTGTCAGGTGGGGCCCTTGTCCCCACACTTCCCTCCCCCAGGTCAAATTAGGAAGGGGACGAGGAGACGAAGGCCAATGACCAGGTAGAGACCTTGACTCATGGAGTCAACAAGGAGTTGACTCATGCTGCGGCCTCACCTGTCCAAACACGTACAACAGCCCGACGGTGCCTCCCATCTGCCCACCAAGGACTGAGGAGATCATGGAGTAGACGCCACCGCTGCCTATCCCGCCATGCTCTGCGACGCCAATGCCAGACAGCACCGTGATGAGAGCCACGAGGACGACGAAGGACACCAGGAGCAAGCCCAGGAGCACACCTGTGTTTCCCTGCAGCAGAGTGGGGGAGGGGTGTCAGATTTAGGAGAGACATCTCACTGGAGCCGTTTGGCACGCCTCCACCCACTGGGTTATCCACGGGGCAAGGGGACCGCAGAGGAACCGGGAGAAAAGAAGCATCAGGTACCTCCTGGTTCTTCTCCTGAGCTAAGTAAGGCCTGCAGGAAATTTCAGGCAGGTGGAAAGTCCACCCTCAGCCCCTAATGACTTTATACCACATGTGGCTAAAGCGAAGGCAACTCAGGAGACTCTCCAGCCGCCCCTATCATACTGCCACACAGTAGGCCCAGAAGCAAGGCCCTCTATCCACTGTCCCCTTTGAGGCCACTGGGACAGGCACTCCCAGAGACACACTGTTCACCTGGCTTTGGAGTGACCCGCCAGTGAGACCCGGCCAACAGGGAGTGCTCAGGCGACAAGCACAGACCCTTCAAGGACTCCCTCTCACAGTTTTTGTTTAGTCTTTAAAGTATTATAGGTATCTTCGCTAACTATGTCCAGCTCCTTCAGGGAATAAACCAGAGCAGAAGTGAAACGCAGAGCTGAAGATGTAGCTCTCTGACAGAGCGCTTGTCCATTAGGAGGCCTGGGTTCAAGCCCAGCAGGGAAAAACCAACAAAGAAAGAAAACAAAAACTCCACAGGAGGCTCAGGACTGCGCCAGAGCAGAGTAAACAGCTGGGACGATGCGGCACTAGTCACTACCAGTCACACAGAACAGGAGGGGCCTCCGTGCATCTGACCGAGTGTGGGGACCCAAGCCAGGGGAGGGTCCCTTAGGGGACATCTGTCCACAGAGAGCTGGGCGCTGCATGCCAACTGTGTGCAGTGTGAGCAGACCGGAAGTGGTTCCTCAACTGCCTTCTGCTACTCCACAGCCCCGGGTTGTCTCCTCCTAAAACAGACGATATCTGCCTCATAGCTGTCAGGAAATCCTAAAGTTTAGAGAGTCAAACATACTTACTTCGCTTTGCCTGCCGCCTGCCACGTAAGGGCTTGATAAGCCTTACTCGCTATATCTTATTTTGCTATAAATGTTACACGATTATTATTAATTATTGTTACAACGCTTATAAATACCACACCCTCTGAATGTCCCCAAGGCCTAGTCTGGTGCACAAGGACAGCCGTGAGCTTCCTTCAGAAGAGAATGCCAACAGCCACGTGTGCAAAGCCCAGCTACTGCCAGATGGCAAAGGACGCTGCCGCTGAACTCGTGGGTGTGGTGGCAGTACTAGCCAGTAGTGGCAAGACCAACGGTGGAGAAGGGCTGACAGGAACCAAAGTGCCCGTGTGGCTCCCTCCCCCACTCACGGCACAGCCCCAGCTCCCCAGGACACCCGTGTCCATGAGCATGACATCGGAGTGTTCGCACTATTGACTTTGCTAATATTACACTTTCAATGAAATCCTACAGAACCATTTTCTTCTTTTGTTCACACTTGAAACCTGTCTGCATGTGAATATAAATACCCCACTCCAAGAACAACCTTGGGTCTTCAGAACAGAACTGTCGCTCTAACAGTTTATAAACTGTGTCTCCAAGTTGTTTTAGAGCTAATGTTTTTCTATTTAAGAAATGCTTTTGGCATTATATCTATTTCAATTTCATACAATTCCCTGGATGCTCTGTCTCATTTTTTTGGCATTTCACATTTATCTTTTCTTTTCATGATCAAAAATACGCTACCAATAGCAGAGCTGAAAGGCAGAGTTTATTTCAGGACAAAAGGACAGACAAGCTCAAAGATGGCCTGTGACCCCTGCCTCTGGTGTTCCCGTCCTTGGGTGGCCTCTGTCCTGTGTGGACCTGCTTTCCGGGTCCCACAGAAGGGATGGGATATCATTTCTGAGGCTAGGACATGGAAGAGATGCTGGCCACCATTGCAGGCAGGAGTTTTCCCCTATTTTATCCGTGGTCTTGGTGGAAGTCTGCAGCCTCGGAAAGAGACAGCCCCACAAGGAGACCAGTGATGTGGCCAAAGCCGGCCAAATGGTCCTGGGGTGATCCAGTGGAGCCTTCACATGTACCTGACTGACAGCCACCCTCACAGGGGCCTTGAGTACGGTGGCCCTCAGAACCACAGAATACACAGTGCTGCCATCAGCTGCTGATGTTGGGGCAATTCGTCACACGACAATAAACAGTGAGTATGACCTACACCTTCACTGTGGGGATGGAGCTCATTTTAGACGGCCATTTCTTAAACATCAAATAAATAAACAGAGATGGCTAAAGAACGTAGAGCTGTCTTCTTTCCTGACACTGATAACCAGAAAAAAAAAAACAACAACAACAATAAGATTTAAGTCTGAGGCTTCCCAAGGAGGCATTCTGCCTCTAGACTACAACAGAAATGCCTCCTCGTGTCTCGTCTTGACTCAAGTCTTACCTGACATGTACCTCGTGTGTGTGTGTCCCCCACAGCATTGACTATTTCTCTGGTGAGCACTTACAGACAATAGTCTCCCTGAACACTCTCTCCAACCCAATCCAGCCTTCACGCCTCCTGCAACTCCTCCTCCAGGCAGCTTTCCCAGACACCTTACATCCGCTGAAGGGCTCCACTCCTGGGGCCTTAATGCTCCGGAGATCTCTCCTAATGTGAGTCTGCACCACCAGAGGAGCAAAGGCTTGTGTTTCACAACCCCACTGGCAGCATTAGTGTCTGCACACATTAGGCATTACACACTAGGGGTGTAATTCTTAACTGGGTGGTCTTTGGTTCTGGGCAGCCTGTTCGGCCCATTGAAGTCCCCTGTGTGAGAAGACATGGTGTGAGAGGTCTGGGAACCCAGCTCAGGGCCCACATCTGCAAGGGAAGCGCTGGGATATTTTTGCCCAAGGCATAAGGACAGGTCCTTTGTGCCCTGTGCTGAAGATGAACTACCCATCAGGATCTAGTACAAGAGGGTCTGTCCTGGGTAATAAATCCTGAGAGGTAGGCGCTTGTACCTCCAACCGAGTGGCCCTACGAACAAGGCCAGGGACAGTATGAGAGCAACCATGTCATGGGAGCCGGTGTTTCAGAGGGGCATAAGGTGATGTGACAAACATTGGGAAGCCCAGAAGGGTCACAAACCGGAGTAAAAACCGCCATCTCTCTGATCCTTGCCCTATCTCTAGTCCCACCTACAATGAGCCCTGACTCCATATAGTCAGGTCCATCCTGAGGCTCTCACTGGGGAGCCTCTGAGGGCCAGGCTCCAGGGACTTGAAAAGCACTGCCAACCTTGGACTGTACTTCCTGCTTCTCCTTTCAGGAGAATCTGTGCTTCAGGACTCTGTCCCCTAGTTGTGGGGTCCAAGATGCTTTTCCACGTTACAGGGCCACCAGCAGTTCCAAGGTCACCAGCTCATTACTCACCACCAGCCAGCCGGTCCTCAGGAACAGGACAACCCCAAAAATGTTGATCATGCAGGATGTGAACACACCATCCCAGGTCCCAAACAGTACTGGTTCCCACATGAACAACTGGATCTTCCACCAGGGCTGGGGCTGGGCTAGGATGCCCTGCAAAGAACAAAGTGAAGTCAGGTGAGCAGACAAAAGAAGGACTGGGGGCGCCGGGGGAGGGGAGAGGACTGAAGGGGAACAGCAAAGGAGAGGACACCGACCTTTAAAAAAAAAACAAAAGCGAACTCCCACCCTGGCACTGGGAAGATGGGTCAGTGGGCATTTGTTATATGAGCAATGGGACCGGAGTTCAAATCTCCAGTGCGCATATGAAAAGCTGTATGTGGCTACACATGCTGAAACCCCAGCGTTGTGGGGCAGACACAGGGAGATGCCAGGAACTCATTGGCTAGCCAGCCTAGCCAGAACAGGCTTTGAGTGTTTCAGTGGGAGACTCTGTCTCAGGTGTGTGTGTGTGTGTGTGTGTGTGTGTGTGTGTGTGTGTGTGTGTGTGTCTGCATCTGTGGGTAGGGAATGACTCTATAAAGAGATCTCTATTCTCTCTTGGTGGCAAGGTTGTTGCATCCATATGTAGTTAATTGTTCAACAAACACCCAGTCTCTTTGCAGGTGAGACCACGTGACTGGGGGTAGGTAGTTAGGAGCAATAGCAGGTTTTGAATTGGTGGGTTGGGGCCCGACCAGCTAAGACAGTATCTCTGGCTCCCAGCAATTTGCATCCCCTTCCATCTTCCAGCCCCCAGGAGTGAGGGCAGCTTCTAGCAAAGGCGCCTGCTGATGATGTCATCCTATTGATGAAGGACACTTGTCACTCACTCCTTCAGCCCTTTCTGTCACCAGGCTCTTCTGTTCAAAAGACCTGAGTGGTTGGTTTCTCTGCCTGAACACTGACATGGTGCTCCTATGCCTCCTTTCTTTCCAAGATCCTGGGGTCCAAAAGGATGCTTTGCCTGCCTAGCTTAGAACCAGAGATAGACCAGTGGTTCAATAGGTCCTCTGCCCATTTTTTCCAATGCAAAAGTAACAAAAGCATATCTAAACCCCATGCTAGCTGGTTTCTGTGTCAATTTGACACAAATGGGGGAGCCTCAGTTGAGAAAATCCCCCCACCGGATTAGCCCGTAGCAAGCCTTTGGAGCATTTTCTTGAGTGATGATTGATATGGGAGGGTCCAGCCCCCTGTGGGCAGGTGGTCTAGGGTGCTCTAAGAAACCAAGCTGAGCAAGCCATTAGGAGCAAGTAAGTAAGCTGCATTCCTCGGTGACCTCTGCATCAGTTCCTGCCCCGACTTCCGTCTGTGACAGGCTGTAATGTGGAACTGTAAAATATACAGTCTCTTCCCCAAATTCTTTTGGTCATGGTGTTTTATCACAGCAATAGAAACCTAACTAAGACAAACCCTCAAATGGAAGCCCTTTACTAAAATGACTGAAAGCTATGGGATACTAAAACATACACAAAATCAGCAGCCACTCATCCCGGGAACTGCTCTTGCACAGGCTGAGTCATTAATCTAAATTTGGGCATCCGCAGAGTCCCCTGTCCCCTAAAACCATGCCGCAATGATTAAGAATCCTCCACAGGACAGGAGAGAGGAGGGTCTCAACCATGTCACATAAAGTGTGTGCAGCCGGTGAGCACATGTGCCTGGAGCGGGCATTGAAAAGCTGCTTTTGACCAGCTGCGTTGACTCCTCACTTGGGCCCAGAAGGTAAGAGCGCCTGGCATTTCCGCCTTCACCTTGTGGCTGGCTTCCTTACTGTGGCTCACCCGCTCACCTCACAGGCATGCTAATCACTCAAGGCATGTCTGCCCAGCCTAACCCACGCTCTTTCAAGGCTGAAGGCACAGATGTAACCTACTGTCCTAAATCTCCAGCCACCTTGAATCCCAGCAACAGCAGTGCCTCGTAGGGCACCAGATGAAGGTGACTCTCCCTAGTGGTGAGGGTACACCCTACAGCGGAAGTGATCGTCTTCTAGGGCCAGATTGTCCAACCAGTGACAGAAATAAAGACGTCTTTAGACCACCCTGCAGAGGCAGGCCACTCCCTGACCAGGACTGCTTATTTAGGCATACTTCTTGCTCCCTCTGCCCCCAAATCTTTCTCCGTTTAAACTGAAGACTCACGTCAGTATTCCCAAAGATGAACTTGGGGTCACTGGATCCCTTGTCTCTCAAATGTAGGCAACCGACTAAATCTCTGCTTTTCAGCTTTGCTTCTTTAGCTGTATGTCAGGGATGGGCGGCCAAGACTTATACTGCTGAAACCTAAACTGTGGCTCTAAAACCCTAGTTACATCATCTACAAACCAAAGAGAAGGCAGGAAAAAGCAAGAAACAGGAGAAAACCTAAGATCCAGAGCCAAAAGGGCCTGACTTTGTGATGGCTGAGAACAATGGACACAGCCGTGACCTCCGTCAACGCTAGCCGACCACACTGCTTAAACAAAAGAACCCAAATGTTCCTTCTCCCTCCCCACACCAACAGACCTGGAAGGGTCTCCAGGTGAGTCCTGCTCACTAGAGGCAGGGAAGGACAGCGGAGGGACTGAGGGATGTCCTTAGTTAGGGTTTCTATTGCTGTGAGAAAACCTGTGACCAAAAACCAAGTTGAGGAGAAAAGGGTTTATTTGGCTTACCCTTCCATACTGCTGTTCATTGTAGGAAGTCAGGACAGGAACTCAAGCAGGGCAGGAACCTGGAGGCAGGCGCTGATGGCGGTGGAGGGGTGCTGCTTACTGGCTTGCTTCCGCCTGCTTTCTTAAAGAACTAAGGACCA
>CABHPQ010161716.1:49659-66830 GCA_902168405.1 Peromyscus aztecus | reverse complement strand
TAGGGTTACAATTAGCATATATTTAACTTAGCAAACACCTAAAGATTTCTTAACACAGATCTAACAAAACAATTTTATCTTATTTTCATCTTTTTCTACTTCTTACTCTTAATTATCACCACTATCTCTATTAGAAAGATTCTCTTAACTAGACAGGAAGTACGTACATCATTTCTAAAGTTTAGAGTTTATAGTCAGCTTTGCTATAAAGCACTGGGATTTAGTGAATGTTGTCGTTACAGAATTGTGTTACTTGTTGCTAGGGGACTGTAACATTCTCGGGACCAAGCCACACTCCAAAGTTGCCGAGTTCTCTCAGCCCTTCCGGACCGGCAGAGATGCACTGTCAGTGGTAAACGGTTTTTAACTAGAGGCTGTCCCTTCACCCAAATTCATAATAGCTCCCCTAAGTGCTTCAATTCAGACAAACGTTTCTATTACAGCAGTACTCTTTGTTTGCTCTACTGAAAAACTTCACTTCACGGTGAGAGTGAAATTACCGTATTTAGCTGCTGTAAAGCTCTATGCCAAACACTGCACATCTATTAGGCGATATAAAGTATTTTTCTAAAGGAGCTAGTAAAGCCAAAAGCAGCACAGCTCCGAACTCTTATTTCCTCACTGTTTGCATTAACCAGTGACAAAACCTCAGAAACACTAATCAAGCCACTTTCATTCTGGTTCCTTTATAGAAAGTCATTGGAGCTGACTTTTCTTAGTTCCACGCTCCTTACCAGACGCTCAAGTAACCACCAAGCTTCATTCTCCTCTTGTGAAAAATCAAACATGTCCTCAACCCCATATTAACGCAGGAGTGGGAGGGACCCTTCCATAATCCCGAGCAGGGATCTTTCCATTTTGCATTACCCTCAGCTAAAGGACCAGGAAGATTGGAGTGAGTAAGCTCTAATATGGCCCACAAAGCATGGCAGCTTTCTTTTGTGGAATAGCGTCTTGGATTTGTTGAAACATTTTGACTTGATTGTTGTTAGTTCCAATTTTTCACCAAAACTGTTACTATTCAAAGGAGTCAAGAACATAGATGTTCTTTCGTGAAACATATCCTTCATTAGCTTACTTTGAGAAAAAGCATTTTCAGGATTTAGTGTTTCACTTCATTAGCTTTAACTCCTGATGTTATTAGCAGCTGTGATATTTAGCATTGATTTCTTATAAGGAACTTTCAGGTGAAGCAACTCTTTTGTAAGACAGTTAGATTTTCTGAAGTTTGTTTCCCATCTATAAAGCAGTCATTTCTTTTTTGAATGCCCGTTTCTTATCCCCTTACTTAGATTTGCAAAGGAATCACTCATTGCAGGCTGTTTGTTCAAGAGATAAAAGAGTTTTTAATTTAACATAAATTTCTTCATATAAGAAGAATATGGTATAAACCGCTTTCCCTTGTTTTAAAGATTTTAAAGTGGCTTGTTTGCTCTTATAGGTAGCTTTTGTCATCCAATTACCGTAAAAACTTTGCACAGCTATTAGGGTAAATAAGGCATTTTACCAGTGGCGCCCCAAACCGCGAAGCACCTAGTTCCGTATCCTTTCAATTTTTCAATGGAACTGACACTTAAAATCTTAGACGATTTTCCTCATTCTTTTAAAGGCTGTGTTTTAAGTTTACCATGAATGTATTTTCGAGCTGACAAAAGTGTTTCAGGGCAATGTCGCCATCTTTAGCGGAAAAACTACCTTTCCCAGAATGCATTTCCCTTATATCAGTCCATAATATCAGTCCCTTATATCAGTCCCTTATCTCATTTCCCATATAGTTCTTTTCAGGTCTGAGAGTCAACTGGTTCTCTTTTACCAGACTTGCTTACAAATTCTTGCCCAGTAGGTTTGAACAAAGTTTTTTGCTTTTGCAACGGGAGATTTGAACAAGCATTTTACATTTTCAGCTATGGCACATTGGGAGAATTCTATTCTTTCCTCAGCTGGCTTTAACAGGTGTCTCTCCTTCATTAGACACTGGCTCCCAAATCAGAACTGCACCTGCCTCGTTAGCGCGCATTGAGGTGGGCAATTTCTGATAGCAACTTTCCTCGGGGCTTGTGCTTGTTTTAGCCAGTCAGTGAAAAACAGAAGCATTTACAACAGCTTTTCCATAGCTCTTTCAGAGAGATTTTCTCCCACTGATTTTATTCTCATTTTGCTTGTTCCTTCCCCCCCCACCCCAGATGCAGAGCTTCAGGTATCTGTCTGCGGCTCTGTACCTCTGCTAGCTGCCTTTGGGGGTAGGGGCTTTTTCTCCCCCCAGTCTGCCTCAAACTCTTAGCAGCTTTCACAGGTCGTGCATTTTCTGGGGAGGAATCTGTCCCTTCTGTTTCTTCAGAGTCTTTCTCCCAGACAGTTCCCAGTTTGGTCTCAGTTTATCCCCTCTACCCCAGAAACAGTTTCTGACACTACAGTGGCAGCTTTCCCTGCTACTGAAGGTAGCGGCTTTTAGTCCGTTTCTGTTTTCAGGGTCTGTGTGGTTTGCGTACAGACTGAAAATCTAACAAGGGAGGTTTTTGCCATTTCTAAACTCCCATTAGCACAGGTGTTTTGCCTTATCAGGCCTTCACCTGGTCCAGTCCCCCAGTGGGTTGTGTTTACTTGTCTGGGTGCTCAAGGACAGAGTTTATGCCAGAGGCAATCACCCCTCAGGGCTACACTCCCTCTCACTGGGAGTCAGTTTAAACAAAGCTTTTCTCAAAGGGGTGCTTTCTCTGATGGAAAAGAAAGCTTTACTCCTGGATAGTTCTGTTCTGCCCTGGCTGGGCTCTTTCCCCAGACAGCGGTCTGACTCAGCAGCACAAGTGCTTCAGACACAGGTCAGCTTTACTGTTTTCCCAGAAAGGTTCTTACTCTGATAGAAAAGCTTTTTCTCAGATTTTTTTGCTGCTGTGGACCTATCAACCCGGGACTTGTAGGAAAGTGAACAACTGTGCCGTTCCCACCAGCTTTAGCTTTGTTTGTTCATTAGCAATCTTCCCCTGGGTCCTGCACCTTCCTGCCTCAGCTCTGCGCTCCAGGAAGTTTGCAACTGCAGGAACCCTAGTATCCCCAAAATGCACTCCAACTCAGAGGCGCTGGCCAGTCGCCTCTGGGTTTTTGGTCAGAAGAGAGGATACAGTGCTAACAGAGTTTGCATTGCTTCAGGGGATCTTTGCATTAGGACAATAAGGAGCACCTCTTCATTCTAAAACGCTCAAACAAAACCCTTGATGGCTCAGCTGGGCTGTAACTGAAAAGCTTGGCTTTTTTGCTTTTCTCAGGTAAAGTTTCCTGCCCTTTTGGGCTCTCTGTAGCTCTTTATCCACACTCTCCCAAGCGTTTCCCTCAGGGTACTCTGACCCACTGTCTTTTACTAGCTTGAAGAGACAGCTTAGAAGAGGTTTTTAGGAACTTGTCCCTGCCTCCTGCATTGCAGGGAGGATTTTTAAAGCTTGAAAGAGAACTTAGGTTTTGCTGTCTTAAATTTGTTTTCCCTTAGAGACAGGTGGTCCCCATACTAATATCTTCAGGTGATTCTAATTTTTGTCCTTCTGAGAAAGTTAAAGGCTTTAGTTTTGAGAGCTTTTGAGAAAGAGTAAAGCTTTTTAGAGATATTTTCCCCCCAAATTTTCCAAGAAAAGCTTTATAGTTTAAGAGAAAGATTTTTTTCCCCAGGAGAAAGACCAACTTTTCCCAAAACTTCCCAACTTAAACTTTTTGGCTTTTTACATCCGCATTATTGCCTCAGGGAGAAATCACTTTCTCCTGCCGCTTGGACTTAGCATTTCAGCTGTCCCCAGGTCAAAAGCTTCCATAGGAAACTTTTTCTTCCCCATTAGCTCAGAGAAGAGCTTTTTTTACTACCCGTAAAGCCCCAAAATTTTTTTCCCCCAGTTAGAGTTCATAGCCCCCAAAGTTAGAAAATTGAAGTTTTTCTGTCTAGTTGCCTTAAATTTTTTTCTACCCAATCTTACACTTCTAAGTTTTTCCTACACTATATTATTACACTATGCTTTATACTTATTTTTCACAGATAGAAATTGAGAAAGGGATAGAAGATAGAAAATTTTGACAGAAGAGAATTACGCTGCAGCATCGGACATCCTTCCAGTCCGCTTTCCTTTTCTCTTGAGGATAAAACCCCTGCCCCTCAATATATATATAACATATATATTTTCCATAACACCGGCATGCCTTTCCACTGGCAGGGCTGACCCACACTTTCGCCAAAAACTCTGTAATAAAACTATTATTTTCCTTTATCTTTAGTCCCTATTACTTTGTCTTTTAGTCCCTGTTCGTTTGTCTTAGTCCCCCTTTTTTGTCTTTAGTCCCCCCTTTTCCTTTTTCCCTTTTTTTCTTCAGTCCCCCCCTTTTTTTCTTTAGTCCCCCCTTTTTCTTTTTCCCTTTTTTTCTTTAGTCCCCCTTTTTTTCATTTTACTTTAGTCCCTGTTCAGGCGCCATTCTGTGGGGCGTTTACCCACCACCCCCACAGCTTCCCAGAGTTTTCTTGAGTGTGAGCAGCAGGAAATATTAGATAGAAGGATTTATTGCGGAGACTATCGCGGAGATAAACAGATAGAAAATAAAGGATAGCCTCGAGAGGGCCTGAATCCTATTCCAACGGCCCGACTGTCTCTGCCCCAGGGTTTTTATAGAGACGCCAAGGGGGTGGAGCAAATGACCTCCTCCCCCAGCACAGCCAAGTGCAGACCATCTCAGCCACCTGCACTCAGGCCCGTGGTCCTAATCATCCTCTATGTGGATCTGCTGGGTAAAGCCACGAGGAACCCGAGAACGGCCCCCCACATAAGAGGAAGTAGGTGTCCATAGATAAGGGCCCCCCATATAAGGCAGGGTAAGGATTTGCATTGTGTCTTGAAGGGCTGGGGTATTTGGCAGTGGTGAGTCTGGTCAGAATGGGAAGGATGCCCATAGAGTTGATCAGCTGAAGAAGGGTGATAGCTTGCAGTTCAGGACTGTGGAAAGAGTAGGGGGTGTCAAAGGCTGGGGAAAGTGCCGCTGCTTGTGAGGTCTGTTATGGGTATAGGACTTGGGAAGAGGTCGGTCATTATGTAAAGATGTTATGTGAGAGGGGTCTGGATCCACGGTGAAGAGGGGCAAGGGGCAGCCCAGGCTCACTGGACATTGGTGGACAGACAGACCCAACAGTTAGAAGAGTAAATGGATTGGCTGCCTTTGAGAGCTGTTGAGTTCTGTTTAAGAGGGGTACCCAGCTCTTTTATGCAGAGATTAAGGAAAAGGGGGGATGTGTGGCTAGTGAAAGGATATTTCACTGTAACAGGTTAAGTAAGGATGGCAGTGTATGAAGCCAAGGATTATCGTACAATCCAGGTTAAAGAATGCTGGGTGCATCGTGGGGTTCCACTGCCAGGAGTGCCGCATCAGAGTAAGCTGGCGGAAGCCACAGGGGACTACAGGACATCAGAGCAAGAGAGCAAGCTAAAATAGAGGGCTCATGGAAGGACTTGTATCTGCTCTGGGGTGAAAGGAACCAATGCTCCGTGCAGCCAGACCTCCAGTGTCCAAAAGGTCTCCTGCAGATGTATCAGGAATGAATGGAGCCATTGTAGGGAGCGAGCTTATGTGAGAATGCTCTTGTTCAGATATAGGGAAGGTGCCTCCGGTAAGCAAGGCATTTAAAAAGCAGGCTAAGAAGGAAGAAAGGTGTGGTCAAGGGGAGGGTCCAGAGGGGAAAGGAAGTTTTTGTCTGGTTCCTGTGCCTTTGGGCACCCTCTGGAACAAATCTGGATTTGCTGGTGTGGAAGGAGCAGCAAGGAGGGCACAAACCCATCCTTAGCAGTGGCCAGATGTAGTCCTCTTTAGTTTTGGAATACTACAGCAGCCAAAGAATTGAGTTGGTCCCAAAGGATGTTAAGCTGATCTGAAATTTATTTAACGTTTTCTGAGAGCAGAAGAGAAAGAGAGGTTAATTGATTAAAAAACAAACAAACAAAGCCTTCAGTTTAGCAGTTTTAGCTCTGAGTCCTGAAAAAAATGCCCATAGTGGCAAGGAGGTAGTTAGGTGGCCCATTAATCCCCTTTCAGAGGTCCCCCAAACTGCTTAGAGGTTTTGGGGCTCAGATCTCTCTTAACTGCTTAGAGATGATTAAAAAGGGTCAGTGTAGAAAGGGCCACAGTTAGAGGAGCGTCCATCTAAGGAGCCACAATAAAACTTGACAGATGGCAAAGATTCAGAACATAAGACTGCCACTTGGTGGTAATGTGTATTCTTGGAGTGTGTTATTTGAGGGAGATTATTGGTGAAATTATTAAGGCCACTCCACGTAGTTAAAAGGGAGGTTTATTTAGTGGCATAACTTACAAATGAAGGGATAGGTAGGTTACAGGGTCTGGGGAAGACGTAGCACAGTCCGGCGGTGTTCTCTGGAGAACTCTGCTCGGTCTACCTCCAGCATCCAGGGTCCAGGAACCAAGAGAGGGCGGCGCATCTGGATCTCGGGTCTTCAGGGCCCTCTCTCGGCCCCACCTTGTAGGCGTGACAATTACTGAAGCCTCAATGGGGGTTGGAACTTCCAGACCACAGCTGGAATGGCTACCCACTACAGGAGATAGTATTTGTGACATGAAAAAATGAGACTGTTAGTACTACTATAATTCCTACTGAGAGTGTGGTTAAGAAAATAGGGTAGGTTTGCCCTTATTGGAGGAAAAGAACAGGCAAGAAAGCTGTCTGAAGAACTGTTGGTGGGCTTTGTCCTCGGTGTTAGCAAGACTGGCGATTTTTGTCACTATTGTCTATTACAAGATGTAAGTTCAGAATTGCATATTGGGTCTCCTCTATTACAACCTTGTGGGGAACATTAAGGATGAAGTTAATAAGGAAAAAAATTTAGCATCATGATTAATATAAGTTTTGTTTAGTAAGATGAAATGTCATTGTACAGCTGGATGGACCATGTAGCAGAGCCCTGTAGAAGAGAAAGGTAACTAGCCAGTCTCCTGCATGAGGAATAAGCTCCTGGAAACTGTGTAATAGAAGTTGTAGAAGAATTTCTAAACGGTCTTATTAAATAAAAACATGGAGCCAGGTATAGGGGTAAAAACCTGAGAGATCAGGGAAATAGGGAAAGCCACAGCTAACCTTACCTCAACTCCACAGCTTCCAAAAGTGAGCTACTTCCCGTCTACCCACACCTATATGCCTTGCTGTTCTGCCATCTGATTTGCTCTCTCTGACAAGCTACATCACTTCCTCTTCCTGCCCAGCTCTGTCACTTCCTGTCTGTCTGTATAGACCTCCAGACCTCCATGGTTAACTAGTGTTGGAATTTAAGGCGTGTGCCACCATGCCTGCCTCTGTTCCCAGTGTGGCTTTGAATTCACAAAGATCTAGACAGATCCCTGCCTGCCAAGTGATAGGATTAAAGCCATGTGCTACCACTGCCTGACTTCTATATAGTGGCTGGCTTTTTCCTCTGATCTATAGGCAAGTTTTATTTTATTGGGAGATACAGTATCTTGGGGACACAATACATCACCACAAGAAGTCACTTAAAGTCAACATCTAATTGACAATTTAAAGAATATTAATAGAGACAATTTAATAGAACCCTATTGAGTCCTTTTTATAGGATTGTCTAGCAAAGTTCCAAGGACAACCTTTGGATATCTTGACATTTGGATATTGATGACATAGTATCTGGCAGCCTCCTTTAATCAGGGAACATGGATGGTTAGGGTACAGAAGGCCACGTTACAGCTGTGAGAAGTGCTTGTCTGCAAAGAAACAGTGTTCCATAGTTGGTAAGTACAGCTTTGAGGTTTGGCCTTGTTATTTAAGAAGATAGGCCCATTTCTCAGCTGTGGATAGACACTGCAGAGCTGAAGTAAGCCAAGGTCTTGTTCTACATCTGGGAAATACATATATATCAGGAAAAGGATCATTAGTGAGAAATCATTGTCCATTAACACTCCATATGGGTTAAATATAATGTATTTAAATCTTGGTCCTGTTTTCCTGCTGGGTGGTTAAGACAATATAGATAGCCAAATTTCATTTTTGTTTTTGTACTGTTAAGGCCAATTGAGGATCTGGTCCTCGTGAGTCACTAGGACTCGTGAGGCATCTCTCACTCCTCGAGCCTTTCTTTACCAGTTGTCCATCTATGTGAGGGATACACCAAAGCCTTGCTTGGCCTGGCAGGCAGAATAGAGTATACAAAATAAATAAATCTTTAAAAAAGAGCCTGGGAAAAGAACAAATTAACCCAAACAAGTAGAAGAAAAGAAATGGGAATTTAATGTGTTAGAACAAAAATAGAGGAACAAAAGGCAACCTAATTAGAAAGTAGACCCAAGACTTAAGTGAGTATGTCAAAGAAATACAAAATACAGATGGCTAAAATGTACATGTTCAGCTTCATTGATCATAGGAAGATTTCAATTAAACCCACAAATACCACTTCATGTCCAGTAGGAGAGCCAGTAAAGGAAGGATTAAAGCTGGAAATACTCACGTCTTTGGACTGGGAAGATGACTCAGTGAGTAAGTGCTTGCTGCACGAGCATGGGAACTTGAGTTTGAATCACCAGCATGCTTGTAAAAAGCCAGGTGTGTGCTTGTAACCCCAGCACTGTGGGGCAGAGGCAGGAGGATTCCAGGGGTCTGTGGCTTTCAGCCTAGCTCCAGATTCAGTAAGAGATCCTGTCTCAAAGGAATAAAGTTGAACAAGACACCTGCTGTCCTCCAGCCTCCATACACGCAGGCATAGGCATGCACACTCCATCCCCCATTTGCACATATACCACACACACTCCATCCCCCATTTGCACATATACCACACACATCAAAAAAGGGGAAACGTGAAAAGAAAAACTTGATTTAATAACAGCGAAAATGCCCTTTGACCCAGAAAATTGGCTTATCTTACTGAAATATCCTACGGGTTTATGTGCATTAAAGTATATATATAAACTGATGATATAACTACTCCATGGTATGGTTAAGGGGAAAGTTTTCATTGTAGCTATGAAGGAGAGGACAGCCCGAGGCATCTGCAAAAGTCCAGAGCAGAGAAAGTAGTAGACAACATGGCCAGCAGACTGGATCTGGCCAGGAGAGAAGCAGGAGCAGAGTAGGGTGAGGGGGTGAGAGATGAAGACAAAAGAGAGGGCCAAAGAGAGAGAGAGGGCATAGCCAAAACAGCAGGGTTATAGGGAGAAAGGAGTAGCTGGGGGGAGGAAAGCCTGTGAGCTAGGAAAGTCATTTGGAGCGGAAGGGACCTGACTGGACAGGGTGGGAAGACCTTGGATGCTAGCCTGGACTCTGAAATGTGTAATAGGTACTTATGATACTGAGGGAGCCTGGAGGCCAGTATATGCTTTGATATACTAATAGGCACCACAGGTAGCTATTTGTCCCTTTGCCAGTGATAAGGGAAATGACTTCTTTTGGTAGAGGGGAACCAGTTCCTGAGGGATGCTGGCTTTTGCCTAACCACCAGAATGTGGGGAAATGGAGTTTCCTTTGGACCTGACAGTATATATCAAGGGTATTTATTGTGGCCTTATTCCTTGTTCAAAGAAAACCTCAAAACTGAAAGCAATCTTAATGCCTCAAGTAAGGGTACAATAGAGTAATAATAGATTCTATTATGGTTAAGTAAATATAAGGGGTTTTAGACTTATTATTTGAAAGAGGAAGTCTATATGTGTGTATGTGGTACATGTGGCAGCCAGAAGAAGTTGTCTTAGTTAGCTTTCTGCTGCAGTGATAAATACCATGACCAGAAGAAACTTGGGAGGAAAGGGTTTATTTCACCATACAGCTTACAGTCCATCACTGAGAGAAGTTAAGACAGGAACCTGAGGCAGGAACTGAAGCAGAGGCCGTGAAGACGGCTGCAGGACCACTTACATAGGTGTGGTACCACCCACATTGAGCTTGTTCCTCCCACATCAATCATTAAACAAGACAATGACACACAGACTTGCCTACAGGCCAACCTGATAGAAGCATTTTCTCAACTGAGGTTACCTCTTTCCAAATGACTCTAGCTTGTGTCAAATTGACAAAAACCTAACCAGCATAGCATCATATCTTTTGGAGCTGAGGTCACAGGCCTTTGTGAGCTGCTCAGCATGGGTGCTGGGATCTGAACACTCGTCCTCAAGATAGAGCAACAAACATTCTTATTATTGAACCACCTCTCCAGCCCCAAGGGCATTTTCCTTGTTGAAGGAACTCTAGCCACCTCCAATGTGGCAAGTATGGCCCTGGCATGTCATGCCCTTCTTCCATTCCCTCTGCCCTGCTAAAAACCATTAGATTACATTCCTAAAGCTAGCCACCAAGGTCTGTTCCCTTATTTGGCCATTTCCTCTGTTATGCCCAGATCGCAGGGACCCCCAAAAGACCACCACAGAGATCTGCTGTGGGATGTCTTTCTGTAAGCTGTGAATACATGTTGCTCTGATTGGTTGATAAATAAAGCTGCATTGGCCTATGGCAGGGCAGGATGGAGCCAGGTGGGAAAATCCAAGAGAGATCGTGAAAGGAGAGGAAGGGGGAGATACCAGCCACTGCCCAAGGAGCAGCATGATGCCAGCAGACAGTAACACCACAGCCACATGGAAAATTATAGATTAATAAAAATAGGTTAAGTTATAAGAGCTAGCTACAAGAAGCTTGAGCCATAAGACATCCAGTTCGCAATTAATATAAGCCTCTGTGTGTTTACTCGGATCTAAGTGGCTGCGGGACCAGGTGGGACACAGGAAAACTTCTAAATACATTTTGGCACTTAATGTGGTATCAAAATTTCCACCTAAAACCTGAGAAAGCTTTAAAAACCAGGTCTAAAATGGAGTCAAGAGCAGCTTCCTAGTTATATCTCTCAGGAAAGCCATGATACAGAGACACCGCAGCATGCAGGCTTGACCTACAGCATGGTGGATTCCTGCTGCAGTACACAGAAGAATCTCCAAGCTGAGCAGCATATTGCATGGTGGATTTAGCTTTTGCTAATAAAAAAAAAATAGTTTTTGGGCTACATGCTGCTTGATTTAGGCATAGACCCACTGCCCAGAGCTGGAGATAAAGGTACCTCTGCCATGTTGGAAGCTGAGATGGGCAGAGTCAGCAGTCAAAGCCACCGCTTCAGTCCTAGCTGCGCTGCAGTTTAAAGCAATGATTAGAAATGGATTATAGATACACAAAAGACAAGTTCAGGTGGAATAAATCTCTAAATTGTTTACAATGTATGTAAAAGGTACGTAGGCTTGAGAGAGAGAAGAGAAAGGATATAGTCATAAAAATAAAATAAAGTCTTAAAAAAATAAAATAATATATAAAAAATAAGCCACATAAAGATGGATATTACACAGAGAATCTGGATTGTGTTGTCTTCAGAATTTTTAACTACAGAAAGACATTTGATTGTAAGGGCTGCTAAGTTAAACCAATAAGTATATTTTAAAGGTATCTTGACTTCAAAACTTGGATCTAAGGATATGTTGCTTTGGAATGGAGACTTTGCTTTTATTTTCATAGGAAGCAAAAGGCTATGGTTCATTCCAGGTTAAGATGGATCAGATTTGATCAAGTGAGACCTCCTGAACTTTAACAGATGGTACCTATCAACAAAGGTTATAGCCGGTCTTCCCAGGACTGGACCATTATCTCAAATTTTTTCAGGACCCTCATAAGATTGCCAGTGCCCGCAATCAACAGGAAGCAGTATGAAAAGCTATACCCAAATTCCCAAAATAATGTTTATAAATGTTTATTTTTATTTAAAGGAGGTTGATTATAAACGCAATCTCTTTCTAAAGAAGAAAAGGGGATATAGATATGATACGATAAAAGGGTAGATTATTGAATCTACTTTTAAAGAGCAACAACTTATTGAAATGTTTTACATTGCTGTGGTTTTTGGTTTATTGATACAAATTTAAAGTTAATTTTGTTATACTATATATATATTTCTACTCTTGTTTAAGGTATTATATTTATGCAACTCATTTAAAATTGTAATATATAATTAAAAATACAGAATAATTAGTCATTTATGATAATCAAACTTGTAGTCATGTTAGTTAAGTTTTTTAGGTATACAAAGATATATTTCAATTAGGTAGGTAATCTTCCAACACTTCAAAGACCTATAGAATATGGCATTTAAAATATTTTAAGAACTTAGACTTTTCTGGACAGTGAGACACGTCTGCTCCTGGCAGCACTGATTTATTTCAAAGAGGAAGTTGAGTATCAAAGACACTCCATATGGAGTTTATCTTCTTCTTGGCAAAACTGGCCATTTGGACAAGAAATTGCTCGTGCCTGGACTGCTTGATAATATGTTGTATAAACTGGAAATACAGGATCCATAGGAAAATGACCACTGATTTTGCCAAAACAAGGTGAAGTGGTCCTTCAGGTTCCTGCTTTGTAGAGGAGACTGCCAGACATTCTACAGGACACAGGGAAGAGTGACTGAGAGACTCTAGACCTATAGGCTGAAGATGGATGCCCCAACATTGCAGAGGAACTTTGGATGACTGTCCAGGCAGCTAACTGTCTCTGTCATTTCTAGAATTATGGAAGTTGCTTGAAATGCACTTCCTGTTTACTCAGGTAATATTATATCCTTCTGGGGTCTCTAATGGAGTTGAAGACTAGATAGTTACAATTATAGCTTTCCTTAGTCATGATAAAAGATAAATTAGATATAAAATTTTAGACACAAAAATAGGATAGATGATAGAATATTTTTTAATTTTGCCAAATATAAATAGCAGTAGATAATGTAACTGTAATTCTTGCTTGATAACTATTCTATGTAATTTTACTATGTTAAAATTGAAACCTTCCTTTTTGATTAGACAGAAAAGGGGAAGTATTGGGGATGTCTTTCTGTATGCTGTGAATATGTGTTGCTCTGACTGGTTGATAAATAAAGCTTCATTGGCCTATGGCAGGGCAGGATGGAGACAGGCAGGAAAATCCAAGAGAGATAGGAAAAGGAGAAAGGAGAGTAAAGAGTAACCATCCAGGGAGCAACATGTAATGGGACGCAGGTAGAGCCACAGAACACATGGTGATACATAGATAAATAGAAATGGGTTAATTTAAGATGAAAGAGCTAGCTAGCAAGAAGCCTGCCATAGACCATACAGTTGGTAATTAATATAGGCCTCTGAGCTTTTATAAGTGGCTACAGGACCTCAGGGCCAGGTGGGACTGGAGAAACTTCCGGCTACAGAGACCAAATCCCATATGTAAAAGCAAAGAGTTTATTTTCAGGCTCGGAGCTTGGACTCTCTGTCCGATGCAGTGGTGAGAGCAGAGAGTCCCGAGGGATTTCCAGGGCTCAGGACCCTGATTGGCTGACATTTGTCTAGGGGTATAGGGAATGTTTGGAATGTCAGGTATTTCCCCTTAGATGCAGGCCCTCCCTGGGTGGGGTCAGCTCATTTTTTTTCTGGATCTGGGTGTTACCTAGTAGTAAACCTGTTACAGAAGCTGTGTGTGGGCCTCTAAGCCTGTCATGGCAGTTGTATGGTCAAGCTGTTTGGGCCTCCCCACACCTCCTCCTGTGGCTGAATACCAAGGTCCAGCTATCAAAGTATTGAGGTCCAGCAATCAGAAGCCCCCTTTGGCTCACCTAATTAACATGCCCAATTAAAATTAAACACCTCATCGTAACACGGGGTTCCCACTATACCTTTATAAACTGTATTTGCCTATGTGCCATGGCTGTCTCCTCTCTATCCAGACACAGTCCTTTGTCTCTCTGGGACAAATACCCCTGCCCCCTTTTCCTTTTCTCTACCTTCTCTACCACGGTATCCTATGTAGCCATTCTAACGCTGACTTCCCCTTTCTCCTCTTAAAAATCCCACCCGCAAGGCCACTTGCTGCTGTTTTTCTGCCTGAGTCAGAAAGCAGCCGTTTTAACTTTTCTTCCCTGCTTAATAAAGGATCTTGATGTGAAAACAGGTGTTTGAGTGTAGTTTATGCCTAATCCAGGGTCTGGGAGGGAGCCCCCACTGTGTGGGAGTTCCCTTCAATTGTTGCTAAATTTTACCCTCTCAAGAGGCCGAATCAATTTCTATTCAGTTGACAGTGATTGGTGCCATTTTACTCACATTTTGCTTTGACACAGAATGTATTGTGAAACATTTCACTTTTTGACTATTTGAATAGTAAAAATGGGTCTTTGAGTTTTGTTTTACATTTCTTTTATTGGGGAAATGTCCCATCTATCATCTTGTAATATCCCTGTTACTGGTAATTTTCTTTGTTAACGTAGTCTGCTTTACTTGTTTGCTGTTAAAAATGCGCGCGTGTGCACACACACACACACACACACACACACACACACACACGCACCCTGAACTACACTGATGATACTCTAGAGAGCAGGGCTCTCTTAAGTCCTTCCCTTCTTCTATGGGTCTGGGATAGAAACTGCTCAGTGTGTTGGGTTTTGAGTTGGGGCAGGGCCTCATTGTCATGTTCTTCCTGGGGTAGGAGTTTCAGGGATTTTTACTCCTTGGAGGCTGTGTGGACTATGAGGTTCCACTATACTACTACCATAGCTGAATTTGAATTTGTTGTCATACCAGGAAATGAGCTTGGTGGAGTGGTTGTTGAGGGCAGTGCCAGCTCCAGCATCAAAGGTGGCAGGTAGAGTGAGTGTCACTGTTGAGTCCTCTGATGCCTGTATCACTACCTTCTTGATGCCACTGTGGTGGTTTGAATGAGCATAGCCCCTGTAGGCTCACAGGGAGTGACACTATTAGGAGGTGTGGCCTTGTTGGAATAGTTGTGGTGTTGTGGGAGGAAGTGTGTCATTGTGGGTGGGCTTTGAGTTTTCAAATACTCAAGCCAGGCCCAGTGTCACTCTCTCTTCTGCTGGCTCCTTCTTTAGCACGCAGACTAAACTTCTGAACCTGTAAGACAGCCCCAATTTAATGTTTTCCTTTATAGGAGTTGCAGTGGTCACAGTGTCTCCTCACAGGAATAGAACCCTCACTAAGACAGTCATCATATTTGGTAGCTTTCTCCAGGTGGCGGGTCAGATCCACAATGGACACATTGCAGGACAAACTGGCTTTGTTGGTCTGTTGCTTCTCACCTCTGACTTTCCCTTAGCTTCAGCAGTGCCAGTAGGTAGGGGTTGTGTTCTGGGTGCTCGACCAACTACAGTCTAAGCATCTCCTAGAAGTGGATCATTATTTCTCTGTGACTCTCTTACTTAACATAATGACCTCAAGATTCATCCATGCAAGGGCCCGCAAGACGGCTCAGTGGGCAGAAGTGCCGCTGCCAAGCCTGCCGGCCTGAGTCGAGCCCCTGGAACCCGTGGTGGAAGGAGAGAACTGACTCCTGAAACTTGTCCCCTGACCGCCACATGCTTGACAAGGCACACAAATGCCCACTTGGGACCCCCACACATAACATACAGACATGTGCATCCATATCATAGCCTGTATCAGAAGATCCCTAGTAAGTCTGAACTTGATTTCATGATGTACCTATATATATATCAGGCGCATATTTTGATTATCCATATATCTATGGATTGTCTTTGGGTTATATAACATCTTAGCTATTGTAAATAATGTTTTTATGAACATGGGAATAGAAATACCTCTTTGAAACCCAAAAGCAGAATTGCTGGATTATCATTCTACTTTAAAACTCAGGTGAAGTTGTGCAGTGGTGGCGCATGCCTTTAATCCCAGCACTTGGGAGGCAGAGGCAGGAAGATCTCTGTGAGTTCGAGGCCAACCTGGTCTACAGAGTGAGTTCCAAGACAGGCTCCAAAGCTACAGAGAAAACCTGTCCTAAAAAAGAAAAAAAAATTTCAGGGAAATCACCATGTTACTCCCCATAAAGACTTTGCTGCTTATATTCCCACCAACAGTGTACAAACACTGCAAGTTTCCTTCTCTTCTCTTTTCTCTCTCTCTCTCAACAAAGTTTACATAGCATAGGTTTGAATTTTTATTTTGAGATCTGGATGTGGGGGCCAGAGAGATGGTGCAGCAGTTAAGAGCACTGGCTACTCTTCCAGAGGACCTGAGTTCAATTCCCAGCACCCACATGGTGGCTCACAACCATCTATAGTGGGATCTGATGCCCTCTTCTGGCATAAAGTCATACATGCAGACAGAGCACTCATATACATAAAATAAATAAATCTTTTAAAAAAAGAAGATCTGGATGTGGTGACATTTACCTTTAATCCCAGCACTTGGGAGGCAGATGCTCTCAGGTTTCTGTGAGTTCAAGACCAGCTTCGTCCACACCAGCCAGTGCTGCACTTACTTAGACCATGTCTCAAAAAAACAAAAATAAATAAACTTTTTATTTTAGTTATTACTGCTGCATGCATGTGCATGTATTCACAAGCTAGTGTGGAGGTCAGAGGACAGCTTCAGGTAGTGTGTTCTTGTCTACTACCATCTCAGTTCTGGGCATCAAACTCGGGTCATCAGGTTTGGTACCAAGGTCATAGTTCTGATTTCATAAAAATTTGGGGTCTGGAGAGATGGCTCAGCAGTTAAGAGCATTGATAGCTCTTCCAGAGGCCCTGAGTTCAATTCCCAGCAACCACATGGTGGCTCACAACCATCTATAATTGGATCTGATGCCCTCTGCTGGCCTGCAGGTGTACATCTAGATAGAGCACCATATACATAAAATAAATAAATGTTTTTTAAAAAAAGAATTTGGAAGTGTTCTTTCCTTGTCTGCTGTATAGAATAATCTGAGAATTATTGATGTTAGTTCTTTAAAGATCTGGCAGAATTCTGTGCTGTTTCCATCTAGCCCTGGGCCTTTCTCAGTTGGGAGATTTAAAATTACTACCTCTATTTCATTGGTTATTATGACTCCATTTTAATGATTTGCTTTATTCTGATTTAATTTTGGTCAGCCATATATATCTAGAAATTAATCCATCTGTTTTAGATTTTCTAGTTCAGTGGAATATAGGTTTTTAATTATGTCCTCTTTCTCAATTATGTCCTTTTTTTTTGATTAGGCCTTCAGATGCTTTCTTAAGTTACTAACATGGGATCCTGTTGTAGAATATTATTGAAGGTGTGTTACTTTTTTTATGTTGCATTTGTTTAACTCTGTGAAGCTGTGTTACTGTGCCTGTGTAAAACATCTGATGGGCTAATAAAGAACT